>PVJH01006071.1:0-105409 GCA_004026705.1 Nesogale talazaci
CCACACAGAAGCCTCATTGGCTGTGACCCATTTGACAGACTCCATCCTTCACTCTTAATCTTCTCAATTCCCAGATTGACACAAAATTATGAAACAACCACACTGGTAGGCAACAGGTAGGTTTTGACTCATAGTGACCCCGGGTATGTGCAAATGGGTCAGTTTAAACTGCTTTAAAAGTCTGTTTGATACACTCTCCTCAGTCCAGATTGATAATAATAAAATTCATTATATTCAAAAATCATGGTGCCTTAAGCCCAAGGCCTAATAGTTTTTGTTGTAAGTATGAACATACCATGATGATAATCCTAAATGTCTAAAATCCAAGTGCCGTGTAATTTGTTAACTATATTGTGATTGCTGTCCTCTATCAATCCAGTGAATCCTAACTCCTAGTGATCTCATAGAACAGAGAAGAATTTTCCCTCACAGTCTCCAATGCGGTAAACTTTACAGTTCAGATTTTCATATATTTCTCCCATGGAGAAGTTGGTTGGTTTAAAGTGCCCACCTTTCAGTTAGCAGCAAACTACTTAACCATTGAACAAATGGTAATAAACCAGCAATTTAAGGAAGTAGAATCAGAGTAAACTCTTTAGAAATCTATTAAAAATTTGTCAATGGAAAATCTGAAGTCCCTTCGAGCACAATTTGGTTATCATTTTAGCAAATGTAATTTCGCACTGTCCAAGGTTAGGCGTTTCTACTATGTGCTTGCATACTATGAAGATCTCTACAATCATAGCATTTAATCATATAGTACTATGACTACCTGTGCAGTTCCTGCCTTTTGCAATAGAGTCTAAGCAATTTGACTCTATGCCTTAAGTCTTCTCAACACAGTCAGGATTTCAAATAGCCCTTCTTCAGGATGCCTTGCCTGACTTCCATGATTAAGATACCTTAGCTGGTTAATCACTCTTAGACATTGTGGCAGTTATGTGCTTATGTTAATTTCATGATTGAGATGTAGGGGTGGAGTCTAGCCTGTTAATCGGGAGATAGCCATTGAGTAGCCAATGAGGCTTCCGTATGGGCATGGCTTTCTCCGAAAATTCTGGGAAATCTCGCAATGTTTCCCTTGTGAAAATGAGAAGCTATCTCCCTGGTTTTGGGAGTTCGTCTCGGAGAAGATGAATCATGGACAAGACAAGATGGCAGCATCCAAGAAGCTGAAGGAACTAAAGGAGAAGCCACACGGCTTTGCCCTAATGGAGCCAGATCTCTGAAACTGGGGAGGCCACTTGAGGACCCCTGCCAGCAATGAGTTGCTTCTGCCACCACGGATGCTGTTGAAGGACCCTGAGCCCTGGAAACGAGGAACCTTGGGGAGACTCCTGCCAGCGATGGCATTCTGCACCCACTGACCTGTGACTTTGTGAGTCGGAAGGAGGTATTATAGACTGGTAACAGGCATATGGGCTAATATCAGACTTATGACTTTAAACTGGACTGGGTTGGGATGCTTTCTCAGTGTTCCTCCATTCCTTTTGTGTATAAACCATTCCCTTATATCCATATGAATGTCTTAGAAATTTGTTCCTCTAGTCTACCTGGACTAACACAGACATCCTATAAAATTCATGTTAAAGAATGTATCATAATTGTATTTAAATATTGGTGTTCAGGTTTTGTGCATACATGTGATCAGAGATTACATTCACATCATTTTGTGTTATCTGCAAACTGGGCACTGGGTTCTAATCTAGCAGCAGCTCTCCAGGAGCAATGCTGGGCCTCCTACTCCCACCATCTGAGGGCAGTGCTGCCTACCCCCCTTCCCCCGCAAAAAAAAAAAGTCTTGTCAAGAAAATGACTCAAGCAGTTTTGTAACTTACATTGGACCTGCCATCGGCTCCATCAGATCCAGCCATCTTATAGGATGCGCTATTGGGAAAGTCTTTATGCTTGGTAAAGTAGAGGGTCAGAGAGAACAAGAAAAGGTAGGTCTTCAATGAGGTAGGTTGACCACACAGTGAGTACACTAAGTAGCTCTAACATAGCAACTATTGAGAGAATTTTGCAGGATCAGGCAGGAACATTCTGTTTTATATTGCGCAGAACAGCAATAGCATACCTTTCACTGAATAACTACTAATATATCACCTTACAATAAAACACATTTATTGGTTCAAAGTGTTTATGGGTCAGTAATCCAACACATTGCACCTTAAGTTCTCTGCTGCTATCTTTCATCTTTCAATAGGATACCTCTTTCAAGCTTGTGCTGCAAGGCCTCCTCCCCAGGCCTTCTCATCCTTTCCATCTCTTTAACTTCCGGAAAGACCCAGGCTTAATGAAGCACTCACTTGGTAAGCAGGAGAAGGAGGAGGGGCAGCAGCAGCAAACTCATAGCCATCAGTTGAGTCCAACTTGCAGTGACCCAAAGGACAGGGCAGACCTGCTGCTGTGGGTTCTTGAGATTGCTAGTCTGGATGGGAGTCGAAAACCCGTCTTTCCCCTGCTGAAGGGTGGATTGGTAGTTTCAAATCGTTGACCTTGGGCTTAGAGACCCCACTTGTAACTATTTCTCCACCAGGCCTCCTTCACCTGATGAGGCCAGTCTTAGTCATAAAATCTCATTTTTGATAAAAAAGAGAAGTACTATTTTTTTTGTTGTATCATCTCCAACTCATAAAGATATTATGAAATAAAACAATGTAGCAGGAATAAAATGCCATTGTCTTCCTAGGTTCTCACCACAGTCAAGAGGAGAAGACTTCTTAGAATATGCACACCAAAAGCCAGACATCTTAGGAGTCATCTTCGAATCCATTTTACCATATAGGGCTTATATAATTTGTCCAAGGAGACCATTCTGGTGGTATAAACCCATTGCCATTAAGTGACTTGTCTCAAATGGCCCCTATAAGGGGTTTTTAAAGCTGTAAACCCATGTGGGAACAGATAATTTCCACATTCTCCTGCAGAGCAGCTGGTGGGTTTGAAAATCAGACCTGATGGTTAGTTGTCCAATTCTCCAGGTAGCAACAATATGGTGCCTCCACAAGTAAGTCAGACTTTATGAACTTGAACACAGATTAAAGATTCAAAACCAATTTGCCTGGATTTGAACTTTGTTCCTATCTACGGGTCCTTAAACTTTTTAATCAAGAGGCCTATTCACTGTCCCCCAGACCATTGGAGGACTGAACAATAGTTTTAAAAATGTCCTATGCGCAAATGCCTATGCACACTGTGCATATTTTATTTAGAAGTAAATAACCAAAACAGGAAAAATACAATATTTGAAACAAAGAACAAGCAAAGTTAAATCAATAAACATACCAGGATTTCAATGGGAAGTATAGGCCTGCTTTTGGCTAATGAAATGGTCAATGTTCGATGCCATTTGTCACTGCTATTCATAACAAGTGATGCAAGTGTGTATCAATTAGTCTAGATCTGGTTGGAGATTTCATCATTCTGGAAAAAGTCTGTTCACAGACAGGAATGCTGCCAAAGATGGTTGCCATTTTGAGTGCATGGTTCCTAAGATTTGGATATGTCTCAGATGGGAGAAATGCATGGAAATTAGGAGGGCTGCTTGACTTGAATGCATCTTTTGGAGTCACAGTTCTGTAGTTCAGCCAGTTCCATTTAGTAAATTGTATCCACTTTTTCAATGTCAATAGAAAATGGGCTATTGAAAAGCTGAATGTTCTGTTCATGAAGATGAAACTCTTTAAATCTAACTTGGAACTCCTTCTGTAACTTTTCCAGTGAATCCACACATGTTTTGTTCAGGAATGCAGCCAATGGTTTTTCCGCTAACAGATTTTGGAGTTGTAGGGAGATGGCAGACATTTTCCTCCTTCACTTGTTTGATGAGGAGGCCAAATTTTCTTTCTTTATACCACATGTGATGGTATGTCCCAGATGAGCTTCTCCTTTCCCTGACATCGTACATTGAAACTATTGAGTAGCTCTGTTACATGTGTCAGTGAGGCAAGATGCCATTTCCATTCTGCTTCATTGAACTTTGGTACTTGTTTTTTGAAAGCAGAAAAGCTATAATCTATGGAAGTAAGTCATAGAAATGTTTCAAAACTCTCACTTGACTCAAGCAATGGACTTCTGTGTGGGATAGAACATCTTCATAGGCAACATTTAGCTGAGACAGAAATTCCTGAAATTGGCTGTGGTTTGCAGCATTAGCTCTAATGAAATGAACACAAGATAACTCAATATTCATAACAGAGTCCCACTGCAATGAAGCAGTGAATGCCTATTGCATGAGAATGCTTATGTTTGTTCATCTCTTGATTAATGTGAGCAATTACCCTTTTCCTAGACCCCACCATGCTAGGAGCACCATCAGTTGTCACACTGGCTAGTTTAGCCCAGTCCAGCTCCAAGCTATTCACAGTTTGGCAAACCTTTTCATAGATATCCTCTCCTGTTGTTCCTTTGATGCCTTGCAGTAGAGCAAGTTCTTCTGTGACTTCAAAATAGTCATTCATTCCCACGAATAAAAATTAGAAGTTGTGCAGAATCACGAACATCATTACTTTCGTCGAATGACAAGGAAAAACGAGGACTTTTTTTTGGAGAATTTTGCAACTACTGGTGCAAATTATCTCCCATTTCTTCAATGCTTCGTGCAATTGTAGGTCCTGAAAGACTCACTGTACTAGACTTCTCTGGACACATCTCTTTGGTAACAGAAAGAAGGCATTCTTTAATAACAAATTCTCCCTCCACAAATAGTCTGCTAATGCATGTTATTAGCTTGGCAACTTGAAAACTTGCTGGCAGTGATGAAATATTTATCTGCTTCTGTGTCACAAAAGTATTTGGCTAAGTTATCATTGTATTTTTCAGTTTTAATATTTTATCTTTTCTCACTTTTCAGACCAAACAATCTTATTTATCTTTATGTTGAGTTTGATAGTGTCGATGCAAATTGTATTCTTTGAACACAGAATATAGTGTTTGGCATATCAAACACACTGCGTGAAAAAGTAATTGTGAGTCCACCATTCTTTAAATATCCTACACACCGACTTAATTTCTCTCTTTCTTGATATCATTGTTTCCTAGGGATTCCAAATTGCTATTAGTAAAATACCAATACATATGTGTGATTATATATATATACACACACACTACAAAAACAATATACCAGCAATAACTTTGCCCACACAGAAACATATAGACTGCACTTCCCATCAGTGCAGTCTGTTCAGTATCCATCAATGCAGCCTTGCCAGTCCACATTATTTCAGCCTCACCAGAACCCTAACTGGTGAAACTCAGCTCTTACTTCAAGCTCACACTAGAGCTGTGTGGGAAACTGCACAATTACAGAGCACAATTGCAGATTTCCTCCACCACCTTTCCACGTCACTCTACCCTGTGCTAACCTCATTGCGATCTATGAACTCACACAACAATCCGACAGCATGGGTGAGAAGACCCATGTGATCAGATTCCACTGCAGGAAAAAAAGAAGGCATGTATGCCTTTTTTCTTCAAAATCCAATATGAGTTCAAGTTCAGCCATACAAGTCTATGGCTGAACTCACACTGATCAGAGATCGCAACAGTGTGAACCAAGGATTGTACAGCACACAGCATGCAACATCATACGCAACTGAATAGCAATCAGAATATAAATGCACTTGCTGTCAATTAAATTGGGTTTCTACTCCTTGGCTGTCTGCAAAGCCAGATTAAGTTCCCCTGGGGCCCTAGGCAGATAAACACTGAGTACAGATTATTTCCATTAAAACTGAGCACTTACAATTATCATTACCACTGAGCACTGGCCATTGTATTACTTCTGAACACTGACAATTTGCATTAGCCCTGAGAGCGATTTGCGTTATCACTGTGATACAACCCCTCTAGAAACCAGCCCCAATCAACTAACCAACTTACAAAAAATGTCTCTCCTAAATTCAGAAAAATTCGCCCCCTATCTGCAAAAAATGACCTCCTAACTTCAGGGGAAAAAAGGTCCCCCTTAACCACACGCACAAAAAGGCCCTACTAACTGCAACATAAAAAATAAATAGGACTCCTAACTTCAAAAAAAAAAAATTCTAGCTTGTTCTTACCTAGGTCCTCAAGCTGCCGGAGGCTCTGCACAGGCAAGCTGGTGACTCTTCGGATCACATCTGAGACTGACAGGAGTTGAGAGAAGGAGGGGAGTGAGAGTGCAGGGGCAGGGGCACATTCCACACATGCGCACTGCAGGCTGGGACAAGTTGATTGCTAAGCAGGACAGGCAGTGCGGGCGAAAACACCGGGCAGGCCAATAAATGTCCTTGGCAGGCTCACCAGCCACAGTTTGAGCACCCCGTTCTTATCTCTACAACATCTAGTTTCTCAACATTTGTTTTGCTTTGTTTTAAAATATGCTGTTATTTATTAAAATAGTCCTGAGCTATTTCTTTGATAGAAATCAATAGCTAGATATGAAGATAGTTTGTACAAAATATATAACTAATAGTTATATTATGTACAATATATGTATCTTAGTGTTCACCATTGCTTTGAAATTCTTAGGCTTGGTAGTTTCATATTTTATGAATCTCATCTAGCTTTAAAATTAGATAACATCTTTACTATTTCCCTTTGTAGTTTATCAGCTTTCTATCATATTATAAATTTTACATATCAGATTTTGCTTCTGCTTCTCTCTTGCACGTTTGGGTGTTTTAGAAAAATCAGCCTTTGTTTTAGTTATTAACATCCACGAGTGACTCTCTTCTAATTCAATAGTCCCTGCTTTAAACTTTATTATGTATTTCCCGTTATTAAAATGCTTTCTGTGACAGTATTTTATTAATTGGCTATTTAATCTGAAATTGAAAGTTTTGTTTCTACTAATTGCATTTAGTGTGGAATACAAATTTGGTCTATTGACTCAGATCTGTAATTATTATTTGTGACACAAAAACTATAAATTTAACTATTGGGCTCTTTAAATCCTAAATTTATGATTCTTTATATTTCTATTCTTGTCAATTCAAGTTTATGGAAATTTAATTTTTGTTATTTTGAAATCTATTATGTTGTGACTAATAAATACATCCTGAAGGATTTGTCCTGGAATTTGCTAATATATCCTAGTTAGTTCAGCATATATAGCCTATATGAGAATATTTTATATTTGCTTCAAAAAGCATGCAACCTATAAGAATTTGTATCATTTTATTTAGATCCCCTACTTTAAAAATTGATTGATTTAATTTTAATAAATAAATTTGTTATTTAATGAATATGTACTGATTATCAGTTGGGTGTCAGAGTATAGGCTCTCTTTTAAGGATTAAGAATGCAGTTTCTCTAATGAAACGAAATCTATGCACCAGGAAATAGCATGTCCACAGACCTTGAGATTTTTATAAAAACTATAGAGAAAAATAATGCCAAAGAAGTTGAAGAATGTGAAAGAGTAGATGTGAGGTGTCTAATTGGCCATAAAGTTCTGCATTGGTTGGGTGTAGGGGATGAGAAATGATACTGGTCCTTTGGTTTTCTAATGTAAATTTACATGAATAGGCATATAAGTGATGATAAAATTGAGCCAGATGATTAAAATACACCGTCTCTGTATTAAGGAAAGTTAAGTTTTATTACACCTTTGTAGTTACATACTTTTTCACAGTATGGATTAGTTTTTAGTTTATTATAATGTTTCTTACTTATTTATATTTTTTCTCATATTAATATTATCACATCTGCTTCCCATGGCTAGCTTTGGCTCATTATATTTTTATAATATTATTGTTTGACATAATTCCTGCCTCATAATGATGGGATTTTCTTTTTAACACATGGATGAATTTGGTATTTTAATCCACTCTCAGAAGTGATCTGGTAATAGTAATATCTATTTTTTATTTAATCAACTCAATAGCACTGTGTTAGTCCAGGTAGACTAGAGAAACAAATTCAAGGACACACATATCGGTATAAGGAAAGGGTTTATATACAAAAGGAATGGGACATGGAGAAAGCATCCCAGTCCACTCCAGTTTAAAGTCATAAGTCCGATATTAACCCACATGCCCAAAATCAGTCTATAAAGTTTGCTTCCGACTAACGGAGTCACAGGTCAGTGGATGCAGAATCCCCTGCTGGCAGGGTTCCTTGCCTCCAGGGCTCAGGGTCCATCAACAGCAGAAGCAACTCATCGCTGGCAGAGGTCTCCATCTGGCCTCCCCAGCTTCAGAGGTCTGGCTCCATCAGGGCAAAGCTGTGTGGTCTCTCCACCAGCTCCTCCAGCTTCTCGAACGCTGCCAGCTTGTCTTGTCCGTGATTAATCGTCTCTGAAACTAACTCCCAACAACTGGGGAAGATAGCTTCTCATCTTCACGAGGGAAATATCATGAGATTTCCCAGAAGTCTCAGGAGAAAGCCATGCCCACATAGAGGCCTCATTGGCTACTCAATGGCTATCTCCAGATTAAGAGACTAGACTCCACCCCTACATTTCAATCATAAAATTAACATAAGCACATGACTGCCACAAGCACCATACAGATCTTGTGCCTGTGATATGCATGGGTTGTTCATATTCAGTATTGATTTACCGGTTTTCTTTATTACAAATGACTTAGCATTACATATATGTAAACTACAACAGTGCAAATTTTAACTTGTGTAAAATCTCAAGTGCAAAGTAATTCACACAGATTGTGTAAAAATACTTAATTTTTGTGACAGTGTATGTCACATGTTAATAACAATTACTTTTATGTCTTAAGCATAAATTATCACAATGTGAAATTTCATTATATTTCAAAGTAATTACTTTTCATGTTATTCTGGACTATGATACCTACAACGAAGAAATAATAGTTTTCAAGGCATATGAGAATTTTAGAAAAGATGATTATATAAAAGCCCTGAAAATATCTTGAGAAGATTAAGTTAGGCTGAGCCCTGGTGGCCTAGTGGTTGTGCGAAGGACTGCGGCCTACAGGGTTGACATTTCAGATCCAGCAGCACCTCTCCCGGAGCACAGCTGGGCTTCCTTCTCCCACCAGGGCAGTGATGCCACCAAAAAAAAAAAGAATAAGTTTATGCAATAAACTTAAAAAAGTCAATGAAGTTTAAATATTTTGTCAAGTCTGGAAAATATTTAAAAATTAAAAACTTATGGCAATAAAATTATTTTGTTTTCTCATATTCCATTGTGCATTTAAATCTAGAAAAATGATATGTGAAATAGGTGAGCATAAGATTTATTTCAAAGTGAGAAATACTCATTTTATTTACCTTTTAAAAACAGTTTTATCTTATTTATCCAATATGTTTAATAATCATCGTGAGTTATACTGCAAAATATAAAAGCTATCATAGCATGGGGAGATATTGAAAATAAATGCGAAGTAGCTTTATAAAACTAGTAGCTCATGCTCATGCAGAAACAGTAAAGTTAAATGTAAAGAAAAGGTCACAATAATGAAATAAATATAGAAATCATATTCTCAAATGTCATAGACAATAAAAGGAAATATATATTTTTAGTGGCCAGAAATGCAAATCAAAATAAGAGTTCATTTTAAAAAGAAAAATAACCTACTTCTGACAAAATTCTGTCAATTTTTTAGAACACATGGAACAAATTACTAAATAATAGGACACAGTTAATATAACACAAAACATGAAAAAAGTGAAAGAAAGGAAAAGCTTCAATATTACATTTTTTTCTGTTAAAAATTAGCAAAATAAAAAGATTAGGTTATCAATAAAGATGACAAATATGACACCTGAGTAGAAATGAAACATCTTTTTTGAAAGTCACATTTAACCAATGTCCCTTCATTCATTTAAATAGCTTTAAAAATATGTAATATATGTAGTTACATACGATTACAGTTACACATATTCAATGACAGAGTATTATAATAATTTATGAATGAGGTCAATGAGGCAATTCATTAATTAGATTACGATTTTGCATGCATGTTTTCAATCATAAATGATTTCCTTCAAGAAAAAATGCTTCCTTTTATTTTTTACATAAAACTAGAATCATGTTTGATAAACTTGGGTCTTTCATATATATATATATATATATATATATATATATATATATATACTAATGCACATGTAAGGACCAGATTCGGTGAGTTGAATCCAGATCTGCCCTTTCTTAAGTGTCTAGTTTTGCATAGAAGACTTAATTTCCATATACTCCAAATTCTACATTAATGAAATAGAAATTTTTAGTAATTTCTTGATTTTCAAAGATGTCATGAATTCAAAGTTTAGTGCTTTATTTTGAGCCATATGTTATGCATGTAAGAAATGCAATAGAGATAAGAAAAATATTATTATATTATATTATGACTATAATAAATAAACTGAAATTTATAACCTGAAGCCTGCAGTCCTAATCTATATGAAGACTAAGATTGATTGTAGAAACTGTGGAAGAGGAAGCAGAGAGAACAACACTGGGAAGGTGTCTGGAAAGGCTCCAATATGGCAGATCTCCAGAAATTCAGCCAAATACACACTAAAAAAGGGAAAGGGAAGATGTCATACCAAAGACTTCTGTCTTATTTTCGGTAAAAATGTAGAAATAGTGATACTTTTGTGTACTCTAAGTATATATCTCGTGCTTAATAATAAATTGGACAATAAAAGGCAATTACATAACCAGTGTTCTATAAAACATCTAACAATGCCTCAATTTTCTGAATTCGTGTAAGAAAAAAATTAATTTATAAATATGGAAAGTACAATACAATTACAACAGACATGGAATGGCTGAATTATCATTGTG
This sequence comes from Nesogale talazaci, assembly GCA_004026705.1. Classification (NCBI taxonomy): domain Eukaryota; kingdom Metazoa; phylum Chordata; class Mammalia; order Afrosoricida; family Tenrecidae; genus Nesogale; species Nesogale talazaci. Next base: position 10,751 of record PVJH01006071.1, read on the forward strand.
AATTAGAAAGGGATTGCAAGCCACATATGACATTAAGAAAAAGTGAAGTAGAAAGAAACATTTAGCACATTAACTTCACTGATAAATGCTCTCCTTGCAAGAACTTGCAAGTGCTTTCTTTGATTTTAAGAGCCTGCTTAACAATTAAAACTGCTCTTTCTTAACTTTTTGTGGCTAAGAATTTTTCATATGGATTTTGATGTCATCACCAACTCTGGAAATATGAGATTATTTTCCACTTTTACCCTTGCAATATAAACTGTTAGCTATTTATGTGAAGTCAATTCCATCTGTAGTTTAATCACAGAGAATTTCCTCTAGCTCTGGGGAAAAAAATCACCAGTCAGCAGGCAACTTTGGTACTTTTGGCCCTTGATCTATGGCAAGATCAAGTTTACTGACCATATTCAGAAGAGCATTTGTTATGAGCAGTCTCCTTGGGATCATAATGGCTGTCTATGTAGGAAGACTGATCTTCCTATAGGGAGTCTCTGCACACTATCACATTTTGAAACTAGTCCATTATCACACTATTGGACAAAACTATGAAAGCTGGTAGCTTTATAAGCTTTGGTTATTCAAAAATAAACAGTTTAAGATTCCAGATGAATTTGATTATAAGTATAATATGCATATAAATTTAATATGTATAAATATAATATGTATATAACATGTATAAATATAATATGTATATGTAGAGAGTGAAGTTTCATCCATTTAAGTTATAAGTATTGCAAGATACTGGACTATACTGGAAAATATTATTTTTCCATCCCCAATCATCTGTCATTAAGTCAATAAATATATATATTATGCAAAGGAGTTTTATTAATTTATTTTACTCTAATAGTTCCAATAAATAAATATAATAAAGCATATTATGGCAAATTATTTTTATATTTGCTGTAACCATGATTATACAAACTGATTATAACATTTGCTATAACCATGACTATACAAGCAAGAGGATTTCAAAAATATATTTTGCTACTTCATTTTTCTTTTTTTCTATTTCCAGTTCTTTGCATCATAATTTTTAAACTTTAAAAACAAACAAAAATGCCATTTTTTAAATACTAAGGGAGCAAAGGGAGCCTACTTTAAAATATTGAAGTTGAGTAATTGGCTTATTACACTGCTTATATGTGTGTATATCTTATAAACTGATATATAAATTGATTTGGGGGATTGTTTAATTTAACTTAGCTCCCCTACAAAGATTATATAGCTACAAAATAATTTTTGTTGCAAAAATCTACTATCTTATCAGAAATTCATCTTATATATTCAAAAGCCAAATACATTGTTATACTATTGCTACTATCCAATGTTATTTCGCTGAATCTAATATGCCTGGTATACTTGAGTTTATATGATTTTTAACAACAAGGAATGTGAAGAATACTCAAGTGGCACTTCCACAGTGACCCAAGACCCTACCAGGTATACCACAGAAGGTGTGAATATATCTGATTTATAGTTATAAGAAGTCTCATTTAGTTAGAGAAACTCCTCCAAAATTATAATTTTGTCCCCATTAGCAAGCCAGCTATGCTTTAAGAATCATCTAGGGACATTTTTAAAGGCACTGGTGTGTAGGACCCAGGGTTAATTTATCTGGGGTACAGTCAAGGCATGGGTGCTCTTTAAAAACTCCCATAGTGATTATATTGTTCAGCCATGTACAAAGGAAAACTGCTTTTACTTTCATTCCTAGGTTTATGCAGCAAATCAACGACAGCTTCTCTTCTTGCCTTTGAAGCTACACACATTTATTTGAATCTCAGTATCAGAATGACATGCAATTTTTATAATGTCTTATATATTTTTATTTCCTGACTGAAATTCCAGAAATTACCATTTTTAAAGTCCAACATGAAGTCTAGGAATGGATATACTGTATGAACTTTTCAGGTTCTTCCTGAAAAGATCAGATGTATACAGAATTTAAAAATAAAATAGTGGAGTCATTAGATGCATAGCCTTTAAAGTCAGTCAGTTCAAATTTAGCAAATTTATTATAACATTTCTGTAGTTTGAATCATGGAAACGTCTCAGGTAAAAATAGTATCACTCGCAACCTGTTGTGGGAATTAAATGTGTTGAACATAAAGCATTTAGTGAAAGAACTGGCATCAATGTAAGTATTCAATAAATAAAACCTTCCAAGATGTTAACCTGTTCAATAATCTTGAGTGATTGATCTAAAACTCTCAAAAACTTTTAAAAGACTATCAGAATCTGTTTTCAAGAAAGTATCTGAGTCTCAGATATTTGTTTTTATTCCAAAGCTTTCTGATCTCAATTAAAATCAGAACTATAATATTAAAAGTGCTTCCATTTTGCATCGTTGTTGTTCTGTGCCCTCAGTCAGTTCTGCCCATGACAACCCAAGGCGCAATGAAACAAAACACTGCCTGTGATTGTGCGATCCTCAGAGGCCTCACTAGGTGTGCACCCATTTCTTCGCCGAGAAGGCCTTTCACTTCTCCAGCAGTCTAGTGGCTCTGCGAGGGACTACGATCTACAACGCCCGCCTTCTGAAACCACCAGTTGTCGTGCTGCAGAAAGATGGGGCCTTCTACTCACGTGAAGAGTTTCTGTCTCAGAAAGGCAGATGGGCAATTCTACCCGGTCCAATAGGGTCCTTGTTAGTGGGCATCGACTCAATAGCAGTGAGCGAAGCGGTGTTCAACTTTGTCGAGCATGCTTTCTGTCCTTCCGCAATGATTGTCCTTCCTGATTGTATGGCTAAAGTATGCGAAGTGAAGTCTCCCTGAAATGAAATGTTTCACTATCTGTTTTAAGGAGAATTTTGGCAGCACTTAAAAACACAGATGTATTTAACTCTTCTTGAAGTCCATGGCATACTCACTATCATTCATCAACAACATAATTCAGAATCATCAATTCTTCCTCAGACATTCATATGCATTGTTTTACTTTCCCCCTTACTATGAGGCAATAGAAAATGTCATGGCTAGGGTCAGGTGCACATTCTTTAAAGTGACCTGTTTGCTTTTCAACACTTTAATGACGCAGTTTGGACAAAATAATGATAATTTATAAGTTATCAAGGATGCTTGATGGAGGGGGAGCATGGAAGGAGGAGAAAAAAATAAGGAGCTGATATCAAAGGCTCATGTAGAAAGCAAATGTTTTGAGAATGATGGCCACAAATGTGCTTGACAGAATGGATAGATGTATGAATTGTGATGAGTCATACAAGTCCCCAATAAAATGATTTTAAAAATAATAGACATTTTGCAACATGTTTCCCAATGCAAATGTTTAGTTTCTTAATTACTTCATATATGAATTTTGATGGTGTAGTCAAGTAAAATTAATCCTTGAAAACTTTATTCCTTTATCTAATTATCATGAAGTTACATATTGGCCCAATATGAGGGATTTTGTGTTCTTGAGATATAATTCATACTGGAAACTGTAATGCTTGATCATCAGTAATTGCTTTAGTTAGCATATTCCACACTGTTAATGAGTATTTCTCCAATCATAATGCTGCACTCTTCTTCATATAGCCCAACTTCTCAGGTTGTATGCTCAGCACCCAGAGAGAATAAATACAATAAAATAATATAATCTTGATGCACCTTTCATGATGCATATAGTATAGATCTAATCTGCTGTAGCAACTATAGATTAATTTATGCATATATTTCACCTGAGCACAAGTAAGCATTCTTGATTTCTTAATGTTATAATCAGTAGTGAGTTAGTAGTGAGTGCTTAGTTAGTACTTAATTATAATCCATCCAGTCAAGTTATTTTCCATAATACAGAAAAGTAGAGTAAACATGTTCAGATTTTCTTTTCTTTCAGCCAAGATTCATCTAAAATCAGTCATGAAGATAGGGATGTGATGAAGTGCAGGTGAAAAAAGGGAGGGTTTGAAAGGCAATTGTGGTTGATTTAATTTATTGAGTTGAGCTGTGTAATTATACAGACACACAAAGGATTACCTAACAAAAATTGGAAAAAAGCTCTTCAGGGCAGATCTTTCATAGTACACATTTTTCCCTACTCAGAAAGCATCTGGCAACTCTCTGTGAGTTAGTGTATCCAGTGGTGTCTTCTGGGAGTTTCTTTTTGGTCACATTGAATCTTTTCATAGAAACAGTTTCCCTCAAATCTCATTTTCTTGTGATGGCCAATTTAAGAGAACAGTGTGTCGCTGTAAAAATTTGTTTCCTGTTCAGGATAAAGGCTGTAGAAATTATGGTTATGTTGAAGACAGCTTACGAGAACAGCACTGTGGGAAAAATTCAAGTTATGAGTTCTTTTCTCCTTTCAAAGAAGGGGAAATGTCGATTGGTGGAACACCTATTTCTGGACATCCCTCAACTTCCTGAAGGTACACAATTATTGACAAAATTCATGGCCCAAACACTGAAGGCAGACCATTGAAGAAATGGGAAAACTACCTGGACTAACTGGAGCTTGGTTAAGGGGATTTTAATGAGAAATTTGGGTATGAGAAGGATCCCTGTGAAATTTGTGCCTCTGGTTCTCGCTGGCCAGGAAAAAAATTATCAAGTGGAAATGTGCTGCGCTTTGGAAGAACAGCTCTTAAATGACACTGACATTTCTTTCCAAGGTCATTACTGTTGAGGAAACATGGTGCTATTCTTATAAACATGGAAGCAAACATCAACAAACCCAGTGGAAGATGTCATTGTACCTTACCTCCCCCACAAAAACACACAAAAACAAAAAACAATGCTTTTCAAGTGAGACCAAAGATCAAGACTTTTTTGCTTTTTTGTTTTTTGATGTGAGGGGGCAGGGCATTTTGAGCTAGCTACACCAGGTCAGACTTAATAATTATTTGGAGGTTTTGAAAAGGTTGCGTAACAGTGTGTGATCTAAAAAGGCCTGATTTGTGACAGCGGGGTGACTGGTTTTGCCACCAACACAGTGTTTCTGCTCATGCAGTCATCTCAGTGCACCAGTTCTGGGCAAAAATCAGCAGTCTCTCCTGCCCCACGCAACTCACTCACCTGACTTCGCTCTGTGCAACTTCTTTTTGCTTCTGAGAGTGAAATGCCACTTGAAAGGAACGCAATTTGATGGCATTGAAGAGGTGAAGAAAACAATGAGGGACGTGCTTTCAGCCATTCAAACACATAAGTTTGAAAAAATGTTTCCAAGAATGGAATCACAGATTTGACAAGTATTAAGTGTGATAGAGAATACATTGAAGATGGTTTAGCTATTTTGTAAAACACACACACACACACACACACACACACACACAAAGCTTTGGGGAAAAAAAAACTTCATTTGGAAGTGTACTCCCTCATACTACTGATTAACATCCACATCCTTTCATGTCATCTTTCTTTGGAATGTGTGCAAATACCTATCTCTTTAGATCAATTGACCAATAAACTGTTTTCTAAATTTCTTGTTATTGCATTTTCAGTATTTATTAAAAATTTTCAATTAGTATTTTGTGAATTCCATAGGCTAGCACTTTCAGGACAGTTTGATGTACACTATTTCTTGAAAGCATCCTACTTTCTGAAATGGCTGGATATCATGATTTGTTATCCTTTTGAATTTATTTTAATGTTTCAGTCATTGTGCAATATATTGCCTATAAATTAGAAAGACAAAAAGCACTGATACTGAGTCATTTCTTAATACAGTGAACCTGGGTGGCATAGAACTTCTCCATAGGCTTTCGAGGTCCACCAACTTCCTATGTATGGAAATAATCAGCCTCCAATTTCTGCTGCGGGTTACCTGATGAGTTTGAACTACTGCAGCTGAGGTTAACAGTGGAATTATTAACCTACTAAGCCACCAAACTTTCTATATTGCCCACAGAATTCTTCCATATTGCTAGTTGAGACCTCTCTTTTTCTTTTCCCCCCAATTCTTTCAGCTTGGGCAATGTCAAGTGTGTTCTCTATTGGTTTTCTAATTCCTATCATTTGCATATTTCATTATTCTTAAACTTCCCAAGCTGCCTTTTCAATTTTCTATTCAGTTCCTTTATTTTGTTCCATTTGTATCAGTTCCACTGCAAAAAAAGTCTCTTTTCTGATAGCCAGGTTCTCTCTTTCATCTTGCTCCCTCTCCACCCTCCCAACCTTTCATTGTGTTTATAACAAAATTTCTTATTCATCTCATTCATGTCATCTTTTCTTTCATTTTCATAGCTACTCAATGATAATGTGCAACCTCCAGAAAGTCTACTTACTTTCCTTTTCATCTTTTCTTTTGTGATCATAATTTTTTATAATCTCTTGCTGTCTTCATGTATGGCATTCTTGATGTCATTCCCCAACTTATTTAATCTCAGAACATTCATGTTCTATGCATTAAATCTATTCTTAACATATTTTCAAAGCTTAACTCATTTATTTTGAAGGCCTTAATTAAACATCAATAGAATTTCTTAACTTTTCTTCAGCTTCAACTTGAAATTGGGAAAGCAATTGATGATGGTATGTTCCATAGACAGCTCCAGACCAAATTCTGACTAATGATACTGAGCTTCTCCAAGTGGGGGTCTGTAGAGGAACTGTTTATTTTGTTGGTGAAAAGTAAGATATTTTAAATGAATCAGAAATTGCACTTTCCAAATTACTTTATGTGATATCCAGCTACTTCTAGCAATAAGGTCAAGTTTTTTCCTAACCCTTCTTTTCTTCACATTCCAAGAATCAATGTATCTTGTTCATGTCTTGATTATATGTTTGTTCTATTTTGAACAGAAGAAGTTAGTAGAAATGATCAATTTTCAGCTTTACTGTTTGATATGTAAATTTTTGATAATACTTTTGATGTCTTGACTTTTAGACCTATTCCTCCATTACTTAGTGTGCTGATTCAGAAAATTGAATTGGATAGCAAGCATCAGCTCAATATTTTAGTGCACTCTTTGAAATATACCTTCTACAGAATTGAGATGTCATAACAAGCTTACCTGTTTGTGTGGGAAATTCATGTATTTAAATTACAGTCATATTTTTATCTTTGTTTCACACTATTCTTCTACTTCCTGTCATGTACTGAAGTCAGTTCAACACTTAATACTGTATCCATTCCACTTTTCTCTGCAGTACAAGAGCTCTCAGCGGAGGAGTCTTGCCTGTTTGGAATTGCACAAGTTAAAGAAAGTAGGAGCAGTGATAGTGATTTCTAAACAACCTCACAGAGTGAAAATCTTGAATCATAAAGAATTGAGTGAGATTTACATCAGGGATTTAAATCTTTCTAAGGGGTCTTCTGAATTGCTTGTCTTTTGTATGAAGAACTATATTGTAATATTCAGCCAAGAACAAAATTAATGATATTTTTTGAAGGAGAGAAAAGAATTTGCTGCCATTCTCCACTGAAGATATTCACTTAGAATTCTGCAATACCATCAGAAAACTCCTGAAGGAAATTTATCTTTCCAAATATAACCCAAGTGAGTGACATCTTTTTCTTGACAGTACAAAACATAGTGCAGAATGTGTTCTTTAAAATAATGGCGACAGATATGATTGTACTCCATCAGTCACCCCACCAGGATGAAAGAAGAGTACAAGACCATCTGTTTGGTATTGGAAAGAAGAAATTACAGAGAAAATCAATAAATGGCTTGTGTAGACTTGATGGTGACTAATTTTCTTCTTAGACAACAAAGTGGCTACACAAAGTACCCTTGCTTTTTACCAACCATGAACATTGAGCATTGTAGCAGTCATGTGCTTATGTTAATTTTATGATTGAAATGTAGGGATGGAGTCTAGCCTGTTACTCTGGAGACAGCCATTGAGTGGCCAATGAGGCCTCTATGCAGACATGGCTTTCTCCTGAGACTTCTGGGAAATCTCGCAATATTTCCCTCAGGAAGATGAGAAGCTCCCAGTTGTTGGGAGTTAGTTTCAGAGATGATTAATCACGGACAAGACAAGCTGGCAGCTGGAGGAGCCGGCGGAGAGACCACACAGCTTTGCCCTGATGGAGCCATACCTCTGAAGTTGGGGCGGCCAGATAGAAACCTCTGCCAGCGATAAGTTGTTTCTGCTGTTGATGGACGCTGAGGCTTGCAGGCGAGGTGCCCTGCCAGCACAGGCATTCTGCATCCACTGACCTATGACTTCATGAGTCGGAAGAAGACTTTATAGACTGATTTTGGACATATGGGTTAATATCGGACTTATGACTGTGAGCTGGACTGGGCTGGTATGTTTTCTCAATGTCTTGTTCCTCTTGAATATAAACCGATTCCTTATATCCATATGCTTGTCTTTTAAATTTGTTCCTCTTGTCTACCCAGACTAACACAGGCATGAAAAGCTGGGACTTGGAGGGGAATAAAAAGCATTTGAAGGATAAAATTCAATCAATGAAGCTTTGTTACAGTGCCATCAAATCATACTTTTTATATTCAGTCATATAAATCTAAACTGAATTAAACAGTTTGTAAAGTCCTTGAATAAGACAGTTTGTACATTGAATACATAATGCATAAATTACTTGGAATTAACAGGAAAAGACTGAGGTCAGAAATTTTGATTGTCCACAGATCAGATAGCTTACAAATAGCACACACTTCATAATGTCCATGAGTGAAATGGAATCATGTGCCGGTTTTTTTGTTTTGTTTTGTTTTCTTTTGTTTTGTTCTTGGTGTGAAAAAAATTCCTTGGCAAGAAGAAGGCAGAAAACAATACATAATTAGTAGAGGGTATGCTCTTTCATTTCAACAGGTTTGGCTATGACATGAGTATTAAAGTCCTTTGTCTGCACAGTCACTTGGATTTCTTTAAAGATTTCACCTGGAGGTGGGGGATGGAGGGAAAGGAAGGAAAACATACACCAAGATGATGGGCTGCACATGTGAAGGAGACTATTGTTGGAATTTTAAGTGGGATTATCCTGGAAGATTCCACTCTCAGAAATCTGACAAAAGAAGTTTATATGATAAATGGCTAGAGACTTTATGTCAGAAATCTGTGCTTTCGGTATGAAATAAATAGATTTGCATGTAGTATATATGTTCATTTTAATCTGTTTTATTCATGTTTAAAATCTATTAATTTAAACATGATATTAAAGTATACTGATTTTTAAATGGGTGAGCAAAGGGAATAATGGTTTATAACACATGTTCTGTATCTCAAAAACTAGAGCTTATAGAAGGAAAGTGGTACAATTTTTTTGAATCAGTCTGACATGTTAGACTTCAAAATGTGGGTGGTCCATATAATAGTTACATTCTTGTGTGTTCCTTTTATATCTAAGGATAATATCACTGGGAGCATTATACTTTAAGTCTGATCTTAAAATATTCCTTTTGATGAAAAATTTTATGCAATTTTTTTCAATGTTTCATCCCCAATATTGTAAATAAAATGATTACCAGGATTAAATTCCAACACAGTGAGTAGATCAGCTTACAGTGTAGATAATCAATCTTTATGTGCTCCACTTTATTTTTGATGACTTCAAATTTTTCTAAATTCAAACTCCACTCAGTTCACATTTTAAATATGAGCTAATGTTTTTAGTATATCTATCTTCATTTTGAGTGACACCTCATCAGCAAGTGAAGGTGCAGTGTTAGGGTTTTCTAAAAAAACCAAACCAGGACACTCCTAATTCTCTATAATTTATATATATAGAAGGATATATAAGATAAGAAAGAAACAGTTAACTAATCTATAAAGCAGTACAAATTTCTCAGTGCAACTCACTTGTGTGTGACAGCTAGTAGACTGGAAGTCCTTTGGGTCTTAGGGCTGCCAAGTAGTCCTCTGTAGAGCAAGTCAGGCTATCTGTCAGGCAGCAAACAGCAAAGCAGGTCACCAACAGTCAGCCAGGTGACAGAGTCCAACAGTCCCAGCTCAAGAAATGTATCTTCTAGAAGTGTGGTGAAGCAGGGCTTGAAAGAACCTCAACTCACAGCTACACAGTCCACAATTAGGTGTCCCATGGATAGTGTTGCTTGGAGGTTGAGGCCCAGGACAAACGAGGCAGCCAGCTGGTCCAAAGATCCAAAAGCAAGAGGACAAGGGCAGGGATTGCCAAGCCTTTTCTCTCTCCGCCCTTTAATTGATCTCTTGTGTTCATTGGCCATGTTGGCACAACAAACCTGCCTATCTTTGGCCATGTTGGCACAACAAACTGACCTATCACAGGTACTGAAAGCTTTGCTTCAACTAGGTCACTCATAAGAGAAGGAAGGCAACTCTTTCCAGGTCACATTTTGAACCTAAGGGGTAGTGTATCAAGTCATGCTTTGTTGTTATTGATAAGATTTTTAGTCGCTGGGTTTTGTTTTGTTTTCAGAATGAACCACCACTTATTTCTGCTCATTCTATCCTAGCCTGTAGACCCCACTAAAGCATAAGTGTAAGATTAACCCTTCTGGTCATTGAAATTCTAGTGGCAGACCTTGCAACATAAGAGGAACATGAGAGTCACCGTATTAAATAAAATTGGCAGACAAATAGTGGAGTTTAAAAGTAAATACACATCATCGATAGATCCAAGGCCCTGTGACTGAAGACTGTTTTATGTGAAATAATCCTGGCTCCTCTTTGATCAATGATTTGCGTGAAACAATTCTATCAAATTAAGAAAACTACTATGAGATGCTTGTTTCTTTGTGCCACTCAATCGACTTCAACTCATGTCTAACATATGCATAACAAAAAGAAACATGGCTTAATCTGGACATGTACAGATAATCTGATAGTCATCTACTTCAAAGTATCAGCCACCGCCAATTAATAATGGACTCTCAGATGCTAACTCATGTACGGATTTTAAAAGTACTAGAATGTCCCAGGAACTGTCCCCCTGAACCTGAAGTCTACTTGGAGGACTTCTCAGGAGGTCTGTGGCTTTGCTCCTGTTTCTAATCTGCTACGTGACCTTCTTGGCTTGCTCCCTCTGTGGGAGGGTAAGCCTGAACTCACTTCCCACTGTGTGTCCCCAGCATGGTCATCTGTCATGGTATACTCAGCAAGGGGTCATCACTCCTGGAGCTATTGTCAGCCCTTCAGTCCTTGTGTGCCATAGCAGCTCCATGCAGGGACGTGCTTCTCAGGCAATGGTATGCCAGTATGAGGTCTAGAAACTCACTCCCTTCCCTCTCTGGTTTGCTTCTACGTGGGCATGACAGGGCGGCTCCTCTCCCCAATCTGTAGGTTTACCAGCCTGTATGATCATAAGGTGTTGACAGGTCCATGTAATAGGCATCAGAAGACCCAAAACAAATAAACTAAAATATTTTTTGAGAACAAGGAGTGTTAGAGCAGAAACCTCAAAAACATCTATAGACAATGGGTTATCCTCTCATACAGGATTCACAAGGAAGAGTTGAGTCAATCAGGGTGATGTACAGCACCGATTAAACACACACACACACACACACTATTTCTCTGGTCCCTCGAGGTTTCCTCAACTCCCACTATCATGACTGCAATCCTGCCTTTCACGGCAGACTAGACCGGAATATGTGCACAAGTACAGCTATGAGCTCAGGACACATGGAATCCAGGTCTGATGAACCCCTCATGAACAGAAATGCAATACCAGGAGGGTAGAGAGAAGGGGATAGTGGAGGAGGGAAGAAACTGAGGTGGGGAGAGATAGCGATTGGTATAAGATAAGAAATAAATAATTTTTTATTTATCAAATGATCAAGAGGGGTGAGGGGATTAAAAGAGGAGCTGATACCATGGACTTAAATAGAATGTAAATGTTTAGAAAATAATGATGACAGCATACGTACAAATATGCTTGATACAATTGATATATGGATTGTTAGAAGAGTTTGACAACGGAAGTTTGGTTATAGTTGAAAAAAAAGCAGAAGGTTAGTGAGGAATTCTCCACTTTACACATTGAGATTACCTGAATACACAGGAGAACCACATTACCTAAAGTAGCACATTTCTCTTTTCACTTACAAGAAGATACTTATTTTTCTCAGCATCGACGAGCACTTTAGGTAGTGCTAATTTCACTTATTCGAGCTGGTTGTCCCTTTCTTCTTCTGAGTTTATAGACTCAACAATGAAATGAAACAATAACTTGTAGCTAGAGCAATAGATAGGTTTTCCTTCAAGACAAGATACTGGTGGGACATGTTGACCTGTGTGTTCTTTCGTGGCATTAAATTATTGAGGAAGTACATTAGCCATTAGTAATGATGGAAGAGACATAAATGATTCTAATTTGTGATAGAACAGATTGCTGGCATACTCTAACAGTGATTGTTTTTAGTAAATGTTTGATTGTGAAATTTAAAAACCTGATTCCCTTATTTATTTGTTGTATAACTTTATGCAATTAACTTAACATTTCTGAACATAAGTTACTAAATACATATATTACCTGGAAATATTTTGCTCATTATATTTAATATATTATGCTGATTACAGCACAGATTTCAGCAAATAATAAAGTTGGTACAGAATTTTAAGTAATTTTTTCATCGCTACTATTTGCCTGAACTTGAAGGACAATAGTGCCTCAATCACAGTGGACTTGCTTCTCCTGAATCAATCCCAACCCCTGTGAAGAGGGTAAGAAGTTATACATGTGGAATGATTTTTATCTCTAGTAAAATGTATTAACTTCTGATGAGGCTCAGAGAAAACAATAATGACATAAATGTACAAAGCAATAAAAAGTTCATATTCTTTTTTCTCAAAAGTTCATATTCTAAATTAGTTTGTTATATTTAAATAACTTTCAATGTTTATGAAGGCATCATTTTACTTTAGCCTTCATAAACATTGAAAGTTATTTAAATATAACAAACTAATTTAGAATAAGAACTTTCGAGAAAAATGATGTGCATACACTTTAGTTAGATTTTAGACAAGCACTTTAGTGTAGACATCCCAAATTTTTATATAAAATACATATTTACATATACTTTGAAAGTTTATGGAGAAAAGGTCAATAAAGCTGCCCATATAACAAAACTATTTGACTATATTTGGTTTAAAAATTGAATAATAGGTAAGCAAATGTTACCATCAGTTGCTTTTGAGTCAGTTCCAACTCATAGTGACTCTGTGCACAACAGAAAAAACAAACAGAAACCCTCATGCCCTCCAGTCTTATGCCATCAATCTGCTTCAGATATTTAGGCCAATAACTACACTGTCAGCAAGTTCAAAACCACCAGCTGCTACATGGGAGAGAGGGTTTTCTAGTCCAGTAAAGAGTTATATTCTCAGAAACCCATAGGGGCAGTTCGATGCTTCCTATAAGCTTGCTGTGAGTCTGCATCAGCTCACTGATGGTGAGCTTAATGATTTGCTTTTGTTCTACTATACCTAATATACTGTCCTCCAAGGACTGCTCTCTCCTGATATAACATGCTCACATTTCTTGTGAAAACGTCTCCCCATATAGTTGATTATGGAAGCCAACATTTTCTCCCTTTGATCCTTTCAAAGTGCTAAAAAGCAAAGATGTCCTTTTGCAGACTAAAGTACACCTGACCTGAAGGATAATATTTTCAATAGCTTCCTATGTGCACAAAAGTTGGACAATGAATAGGGAAGACTTGGGAGAATCAAAGCATTTGAATTATGATGTTTATAAAAATATTGAAAATATTATATCCTGGCAGAAGAAAAAACAAATCTTTTCTGGAGGAAGTATAATCTGACTGCTCCTTAGACTGAAGAAAGATGAGACTTCATCTCATGTACATTGGACATTTTATCAGGAAAGAGCAGTCTTCTGAAAAGGACATAAGTCTTGTTAGAGTAAAAGTTCAGCCCCAAAGAAGACACATGAAAACTGACATAGTGGCTAAAACAATGGACTCAACTATAACAGCAATAGTTGCGATAGTACAAGAATCGGGAATGTTTCATTCTGATGCAGATAGGATGAATATGAATCAAGGGCACCTACCAGCAAAAGCATACAGCTAGCAAAGAAAATGCAAATATCCTAGAAAAACTTCTCAAAGAAGCTACTTTCAAAAACCATGATAAAAGAATATCCAAAGATAAAACTTGTTTGACACAAGATTACTACAGATACAATGATCTAATCCCTAACTAATAATTAGCAAAAATATATTATAATTTCAGATGTGGAAGAGTTGTGTATTATGTTACTACAATTAAGTTGGCTTTTTTAAAGCTTAATTATATCCTAATGTCAAACAATGCTTTTCAAATATAACTAAAATTACAGTGATAAAACAGAAGATTTAGATAAAAATAGAAACTCAATAACTGTGTTAAATATTAAATCTACAAAGTGAAATACTGGAGCAACGGTATTAAGACACTACATGAAATATTTTACAGAAACTATGAGATGAAACATATCGTTGGTGTTAGGTGACAATAAGTTGGCTCAGACCTATAGTGCCTCTATGCATAAGAAATCTAACTATTGCATGGTCCCATGATACCCGCACAGTTTTTTCTCCTATTTTTTCCTATCCCTGAGTCCACTGATAAAACCATTGTGCCAATCCATCTCATTTAGGGCCTTCCTAATTTTGCCTCCTCTCCATTTTACCAAACATGATGTCCTCTACGATACCGTCTCTCTTTCTCTGTCCCAAGTATGTAAGGTAAAATCTTGCAATCCTTGTCTTTAAAGAACATTTTTTCCTATCTTCTTCCTATACAGATTTTTTCCTATCTTCTTCCAATACTTTTAGCAGTCCAGGTCACATTCAATATTGCTATCCAGCACTACTATTCAAATGCATTGAGTGTCCCTTATTTGATGCCCAACTGTCACATGCATGTGAAGTAATGGAGATACCATGACAAAGGCGTGTCAAAGCATTGTGCTTGCTCTTCAAGAGAGCTCTTGTGCAGCACAATTACCTACTGCGATATGTCTTTTCATCTCTTGGCTGCTGATTCCACAGTATCGATTGTTGGTTCAAGTAAGACAAAATTTTTGACAACATCAAACTTTCTCCATATATCACAATCGGTCCAAACCGTGAGGATTTGGGTCTTCTTGACATTAAGTTGTAATCCATACTGAAGGCAACAATCTTTGATCTTCGTTAGCAAGTTTTTCAAATCCTCCTCACTTCTTGCAAGTAAAGTTGTGTCATCTGCATACTATGGGTTGTTAACCAAGAATGCTTTTCCTTCTGATATTGATGCAACATTTTTCTTCATGTAAGCCAGCTACTCTGATTATTGGCTTAACCTATAGATTAAGGAAGTGTGGTCACAGGACACAGCACTGAGGTACAACATTTCCCATTTTAAAACATGCAGTATTTCCTTGTTTCATTCCCAAAACTGCATCATGATCAATGTACAAATTCCAAATTAGAACAAAGTATTCTGGAATTTCCATTCTTCTCAAAACCTCAAATAAAATAAATTCACAGTTTATTATTGTCCACAAATAACTAAATATCTTTCTGGCATTCGGTGCTTTCAGCCAAGATCCATCTGACATCAGCTATGACAGTGGTTGTTCCACATGCTCCTCTGAATCCAGCCTGCTCTTCTGACAGGTCCCTGTCAATGCACTGCTGCAGTCGTGTTTGGTTGAAATTAAGCACAATGTTATGGTATGAGATGTCAATGATATCATTCTATAGCTTGAGCTTTTTGTTGGGTGACTTTTTTTTGGAATGGGAACAAATATGGATCTATTCCAGTCAGTTGATCAGGAAATTTCCTGGCATAGGTGACTTTTTTCAATACTTCAGATTTATGAAATGTTTCAATGGGTACTCTGTCCATCCTTGCATCCTTGATTTGGCTATTATTTCAGTTCAATTGAACTTCATCTTTCAGCACCAGTGGGTCTTGTCCATATACTACCTCCTGAAATGGTGATTTGTGGACTCATTCTTTTTTAGTACAGTGACAATATTATTTCTATCTTCTCTTGATGCTTCTTGAATGTCAGTAGTTTGCATCTAGAGTCTTTAAAAATTACAATTAAAGTCTTGAGGTTTTTCTCAAGTTCTTTCAGTTACAGATATGCTGAGTGTATTCCTCTTAGTTTTCTAAGTCTTTATACATTTTATTGTAATGTTTGTCTTTATCTTCTCAAACTGCACTTTAAACTTCTCTATTTCGCTGTTTGAATTCATCGTTTCTTTCATTTGTTCTAGCTACTCTAAAGTTAATAGCAAGTTTTAAATTATCTTCTGACTTCCACTTCGATCTTTTATTTTTTACCCATCTTTTGAATGACCTTTTGCTCTTTTCATAAAAAAATGGCCTTGATATTCTACCACAGCTCAGCAGGCTTTCTGTCAATGTTTTAGTGTTCAATGTGTCAAATCTGTTCTTGTAAAGGTGTTCTCAGAATTTAAGTGGGATTGATTCTAGGTCACACTTTGGATCCTATAAATTTGTTTTAATTTTTTTCAGCTTTATCCTGAACTTAAATATGAGCAATTATTGGTATTTTTCACAATTGCCCCCTAGTCTGGTTTGAGCTGCTGATATTGAGTTCCTTATTGGTATATGTCCATAGATGTAGTCAACTTGTTTTCTTTGTTTTCTATCTGATAAGTCCATTTGTATAGTTGGCTATAGTTGCTATTGAAAAGGGTATTTTCTATGAACAACTCTTTTTAATTTTGCAAAATAGTTTTGCAAAATTCTATGATGTGTTCTCAGGCTTCAATTCTATCATGAAGTCCATATTTTTTCAACTACTGTTCTTTGTTTCAAACTTTTGCAATCCAATCACCAATAGTTATTAATAAATCTTGATTGCATATTTTATCAATTTTTAACTGAAGTGGTTGGTAAGATTCTTCAGTTTCTTCATCACTAGATTTTGTGATTGATACCTAAGGTAGAATAAAAGCTATGTTGGTGGGATATCCTTGAATGTAGATAGACATAATTTGATCACATATTGCATTGTTTTTCATTATGAATTTTTCAAGATCCTTTCAGACAATAAATATTATCCCCTTTCCTTTTGATGGTGCTACTCTAAGTGTACTAAAAGATATGATTTTTATTAAAATTGATCAATAACCATCCATTGCACCCACTAATGAAAGTATATATATATATATATATATATATATATATATAATGCATTTCATTTCATTTTTGACCACTTCAATTTTCCTAAATTCATCTGCCGTGCTTTCCAATTTCCAATCACAGCTGTCTCCTTTTACCTGGAGTTATGCCCCATCTGCAAATGGTGATCCTGAAGTCTATACTTTACTGAACTCAAGTCACGATGATCACCTCCTCATGAGTCAAGAAATCATCTCCTCATGAGTCAAATTTTGAATGCCCTCAGACTTGAGAGGCTGAGCTTCTGGCAATATCTCCCAGAATGTTCTATTTCCTTTGCTTACGCTTCCAGTAGTTTAAAATGCTTTGAAGCTATGCATATGGTTTTTAGCACCTTCATCCTCTAAAGTGGGGAACCAAGTGTTCCTTGCCCATCTGGCCTTGGTCTGAAAGTTTTGCGGAAACATGATCGTTTAGGGTAACCCTTCCAGTGTTTGAAATACCAGTGACACAACTTCCAGTGTCACAACAGCACACAGTGAAATATATGAAATATTATTTAGATCCAGAAAACATCTAGGCATAGAGAAAATTTGAGATTTAGCAGTAGGACACAAACTGCTATAGTAAAGATTGCCTTAAGGTATATATTTCAAATCTGCACACTAGCACTGTGAAAGAATGGTCTAATGATCTCCTTCTCTGAAGACTACAGCCAAGAGAATCCAAAGTATCTGTACTACTTTATAACACATGAGTTGGAACTGATTTGATGGCAATAGGCTTGAGTTTAGTTTTTTGATTTAATATTTGAAGAAATTAAGAGTAAGGATTTTACTCACTGGTGAGAATGGGTGAAAATGTCCATCAATAGTCCCCAAAACATAAGCAGAATGAAAAATCTATGTTTAGTTGCATAAAATAGATGATGATAATAAAAGCATTAGGGGATTTAAGAATATCATAGAGCAATAGTTTTAGTGTTTGAACCAGGTTTCAAGAATCCAGAAAGTCTGTATTTTATGAGAATTTGAAATATTGTTCTGCATTATTTCACTTGATCAACTTTTCACTCTAACATCTTTTACCCAAATGCTGCTGAGTGGTAGTTGACTCCATCCAGTTCTTCTGATGTCAAAGAGAAGGATTCTGAGAGCAGTTGTTCCTGAAACAATTAACCATGCATTCTTTTTCCTTTCCAATACCTGTACTCTATACAGTACTCAATACCATTCAGTTAATTTCTCCCCCAAAGTACCGCATGTAACAGAGTAAAACTGCCTTGGAGGTTTCTGAGACCGCTTTCCTGATCTGGAAAGCCTCTTATTTCTCCTGGGTAGAGACTGGTGATTTTGAACTGCTGACTTTACTGTTTGAAGCACAATAAGCAACCAATATGCCATACGTAACTCCCCTTATTCCTAGGATGCTCAAGGTGAAAAGAGACCAATTTCATTTCTTTGCATGACTGATTTTAAGTTTTTAGCACCAAAGTATTAGACAATGAATTAGGAGGTATAATAGAAGTTCAAGACAGAGGATTAGACCAAATGTTCCATGAGAATATTTCCTTGACCTAAAAAAAAGCAAAGATGTCCCTAACCTAAAAAAAAAAAAAAAAAAGATTTGAATTATGAGATATTTAATTGACATGAGCACCCTCAAAAGTTGTTTATTTGTGGGGTAGAGTGCAGTGGGCTCCTGGTTGTACAAACACACATCACACACAGACATTTGCCAAGTCATATTAGGACACATGTTCAAATTATTGACAGAATTTATATTAACTAGCTATGAGATCATTTTTATTCATTAAATCAAAGATATTCTCTGAAAGCTTCTTAAAACTAAAGCATAATTAAGCTTGACTAAAGAATGTTTTCCTTGCATATCATGCCATTTAAGATCTAACTGTGTGGAATCACATTGGCAACTTAATAAATTATACAGAAATTTTGGTGTAAATGAGCTTATGTTAATAGGAGATAAAGGATACAAAAATGGAATTAGATTGAAAACCAGAAGAGCAAAAGCAGTGTCACTGAATTATACATATAGGAACTGTAGAGTTGGTGTGTCCTACTGCATATATTCTTTATCAAAAACAAAGCCAAAGATAATAAATTATCCAAAAATTTGAGGAAATGCAGGCTGCCCACAAAGGGAGAAAACATTTTAAATGTTAGAGAAGATCTCTTTAGCTCCTAAGTATGTTGTAGTGACCTTGAAGTCAAAATAATTTCATACTGTGCATAATCATATTGTTCTAATTCTCTATGATTATGATTGCCCTATTAAACTTATATTATTGATTTGTATTTTCTTTTTTTTGGTTTTTTGTTTTTGTTTTTGTTTTTGTTTTGGGGGCATCACTGCCTTCTGGTGGTGGTAGTAGGAGGCTCAGTCTTGCTGCTGGATTTGAACCTCCAACCCAGTGGGCCGCAGTCCTGCGCACAACCACTATGCTACCAGAGATCAGTCTGATTTGTATTTTCTAAGAACTAGATTTTGCCCTTTTTATTCCTTTGCCTATATTTTTTGCCTGTTTATTTGATTTATTGATTTCTGCCCCTCTTGTTATTTCTCATCATTTTCTTTGGGTTAACTAACTTTGATCTAGTACATCTAGTACATTAATGTAAATCCATAGTTGATTCACATTTGAGGTATGTTTTGTTCTAATATAAACACTAAAGAGAAAATTCCCTCAAGGAACTAATTTGTCTATATCCCAGAAATCCTGATCTGTAATATTTTTGATTATTTAAATGTGCTTTTTAATATTAATTTCCCATTTACACTTAACACTTGAACTATCTTAAAATACTTTTTAAACATCTAGATACTTTAATTTTCCAAAATATTTTAATGTTATTTATTTCTAATTTACTGAGTATACAAATTGAACTTTTTAAAGAATGTGTACTCTGAAAATGTAAAACGTTATTAGAATGCCAAAAAATCGAGAGGTTTCCATGATCTCTTTTATCTATTATCATTACTCTGATTTTTATGATTACTAATTGCATATACATATTTTCACCTTATTAATTTTTTGCATATCATTTGCATGAAGCAATTTTTTCCCCCACTCTGAAGATCCCTTCGCTTTAAGTGTAGTGTTAAGACTAATGCCCATATAAGCAATTATTGGTATCTTTGGATATAAAAGCATAAGTTAAAAAAAAGTATCTGCAATAGGATGTTAGCTCACACGTGCAATGGTTTATTCAAAAAAATACCTGGGATCAGTGGATGGCTATAGAATGCTTTCTCAATGATACACTCACCTCCATGGAATTCTTTTTAAAAAAATAGTAAAAAATGTCCAATAGAATGCTTGGCTTCCTAGAAAACTGAAGCTACATTTGAACTCAATGCAAAGAAGTTATCTAAAAAAATTATGATGAATGATTTTGAGTATTCCAATGAGGATATATAAATTTTTTGAGTAATACTGTATACTCATTGGTGTTACTATAATAAGTTTTAAGAAAATTGATATCTCTATTGGTAAGGAAAAAGACTGAGAATGTGTGGGGTGGAAATGTTTTCATTCCAACAGTGTTCCCACTCTCTGTTCAAGGTTAGAAAGGACTATCCCTAAGGATTGAACTCTCCCTATGAATTGAACTGACTTGATGGCCTCATGAGAATTGTATTGGGAAAGCTTTCCAATCATTCTACAGACCCCACTTTGCTCCTTCAAAGATCATTTAAAAGACGGATAATACAAGCCCTTTGAAAATGCCCAAATTTCCACTTTGGTATGTCAATTATAGAAAGCAGATATACTTGGGAACATATTAGATGAAAATTTGCCTTCTAAAATATATAGAACTAGATAGAGAATACAATAAAGAAAATATATTCAAGTTTAATATTTTATTTGATATAGATTTCTCTAATTTTGTGGCAATATTTTTTAATGTTTTCTCACACTAACAATATTCTCTCACTCCATATTTTCTCTCAAGGTTTTGTTTTTTAACTTTAATTTTTTCTCTTTTCTTACTTTTATGTATTGTTTTGGATTCTTTCTAAATTTTACATTATTTCAACTCATTACAGTATTTTGTATCTGTTTGAGGAAGCCCTGTTGGTCCAGTGGTCAACAGCTCTACTGCTCACTGAAAGTTCAGCTAGTTTAATCTACCAGCTGGACCAGCATAGGATTTCTATGTGAGTTTGTAACAAACTCACTTGCCATAAATAGTAATAATGGTTCTTTGACTGCATCTGGATATTCTCTTTTTTTATCAGTCGTTAAGTGAATTACAGCATACAATCTAAGGTTTCCCATAACAAGGGGGTACCCCCCAAAATATGTACTTTCTTTTTAAATCTGAGAGGGATAGTGCATTTGGAGTTCACTCTACTTGGTCAGACTTTTAATTAAGCTTCTTAATTAGAGGTTCTGCAAAGATAACATAGCAATAAGCACAAAAAAGGCCTGATTTTGACAGAGTAGTGACTTTGCCACCATGACTATGTGCCTTTTCACATAGCCATTCAGTGCACAAATTAGGGCCACAAAGCAGCATGCCTTTCATGCTCCACACACCCAATTCACCTCATCTCACTCCATGCAATTTCTTTTTGCTTCCACAAATGAAGAGGGACAGGAGAAGACAGTGATTTGGTGAAATAGAAGAAGTGAGTGAAAAAACAAGATTCTGTCAACCATCCAAACAGTCGAGTTGAAAAATGTTTGCAAGAATGGAATCAAAGGCAGGGTCTTTTTGTAAAAAAAAAAAAAGAATGAATACATATTCTTGAGGAAGAAATTTTTTTGGAAGGAGGGGTTCCACAATGTAGATTTAACATTTTACTACAGCACTTACAAATAATGAAATCTTACAAACACATAGCTTCATATTAACATTTAGATTATGTGTGCATTATGTAGTAAATCTACACAAATACTGATAACCATTTCAGGAATTTATATAAAGTTTACATTAAGAAAAAAACATTTTAAAGAACTTAACAATGAAAAACAAAACCCCAGTGGCTCAGTTGTCAAATATTTATCTACTATCTGAATGTTCATGTCAAACAGCCAACCATTCCATGAGAGAATGTGATAGTAACTGGTTTCTGTGAAGGCATATAGCACGGAAGACTTCATGGGGCAAATATTCTCTGTCTTATGGCTCATAAGGCATCAGAATTAGCAGTGGGTAAAAGAAAAAAAATCCAATAGGTATCCAATTATTTGTTGTGTTGGTTTGCCCCTTCTTCTAAGCAACTACAATTTTTGATGGCATCACTTCTCTTTAGGTCAAATAATCTTTTCAATTTTATTTTTGGTTTTTGAAAAGGGAGTTAGCTTTTCTTTTAACTTTTCTGCATTAAATAACATGCATGTATCAAGATCATAGTATTTCCTTTCATAGATTCAATGGCCAGAGGATGAAATGTTTCCTGTTCTGGTAGCCTTCAACACCGGTTCACCACTGTTAGATAGAGAATTACATTTTCTAAAAACTAAGGCTGAAAAAATTACACATATCACAAACACACATTAATTGCAGTGCAGATCCTAAACTTTAATTTTGCTCCAAAATGTTTCTGCTTTTATTTCTTAAAGGCCACAAGTAGCTTGTCTTTGTACATTTTCCCTATGTCACTTCAGATTGTCTAGGTTCTTTACTTGCAAACAATGACAGAAAAGAGCATATGTTTTCCATCACCATCACCAAGCCAACATGCTTAATGTTTTTCACTAATGTCACCTGACTTTGCTTTTTGTAAAGCAAAATTTTAATTAAAATGAAAGAAACCTGAAAACGTAGTAGAGTCTTAATAAAGTTAACCATCATGATCTACAGAGAGGAGCTAATTGCAAATTAGTAGACACTTGGGAAATGTCTGCCGATATTTGAGCATGACTCATTCTAATGTTTATTCTCATTATCCAACAGTATTTTGTGTTTTTTCTGGTTTTGCTGATCCACTTTCATCGGATAAAGAATATTTGAAGTTTAACATGCACCTACTGTCAAAGAATTTACTTTGCAAGTATAGATTCCTGTCTCTGGAGAAGAGCATCGGGTTTGAAAGAGAAGCAACAGAGAAGAATAAGGTCCTCAAGGAGAAGAACTAATACCACAACAGCCAAACTGGGCTCAAACCTGGCATGACTGTGTGGATGGCCCCGAGCCAGGCAGCGTTTCATCCGGTTATGCGCAAGGTCACTGTGGGTCTAAACCAACTTGACGACATCTAACAACAGCAGAGTCCAATCAGGAGAACAGCTTGGTACCCAACACATAAGCAACATAATTGAGCAGTCCACTCTCGCAGTACAAGAAATGGCACTTATCTCAAGGATTTTAAAATCTCCAGTGTTTTCACCATTTCACTGATATGTGCAATGATAATTATGAGTTCATATCATAATTCAAATATTTAAGGTGCTAGTTTGGTTTTGTAGCATTTTCAATAAATGAGAATCTTCGACTGGAGAAGTTTAACAGTTGGACAATTCAAACCTTTGCTTTTCCTGTGCTTGCTTGGGACAAAACAGAAGTCTACAGACACTCAAGTGATTCACCAGAGGCCAAAACCCATTCAATTCCTTAACTAGATGACAGTGCATTTTCCCAGGGTTCTTAAAACTGTTTGCTAATTGAATGAAAGAGAAAATAAAAGGACCTTATTCTTATATTAAAATATAGAATTAAATAATTTTCTGTATTAAATGTTTAACAATGTACTTCCTTTCTGCCAAACAAATGCCAATTAATAAAGTGGAGATAGACTAAAGTGAGTCATCATATTCTTAGAAATTATCTAACTACACAAAAGCAAACAAGTAATTAAAAAATAAATATCTATAAAAAACAAATATTCACTGATTTGGGGTGCCTAGAGACCTAATTACTGTTGTATCTAAGTGTAATTTGGTTTAATACTATGCTTATAGTGTATTTTAATAAGAAAATATTTTGTTGAAAATAAATAGTATCTCACTAATTATAAATGTACATTTGTTAATAAAGAGCTAATTATAATCTTGTTATATTTATGAAAATGTCATTTTATTTTTAAAATTGATGAAATTTCATAATTTTATAAAAATTATCTATAAAAAATACTTCCTCCATTTTATTGCCATGCTCTAGGGAAATTTCAAACTGATTAATACCACCTTGATTCTATCAATAGTATATGTCTGTATGTATATGTGTGCATGTATGTATATAATGATTTTTGAGTATTGATCTTGAGAAACTATAAAAGAAATAATGGAAAGACTTCTCAGAATGAGAAAAGAAGTTCCTATGTGGTATTAGAACAGTAAACTAATAAGCATTATATTTCCATTTACCAGTACAAGGAATGTAACATACAAATAGAGAGAGAATTAATGGGAAAATTGTTACAGATTTGTAGGCCAATCTTCAGAGGATTACTAACATAGAATCATCTCCTGTATTTATTGATGCCATGATTATCTCCCCAACTTCATAGTGGGAATTTACATGAATAATTCAATCAATATCAAGCATTACTGCTGTGTGTTTCACAATATTTTTCTGGCTCAAAATGTTTGACAACGGGGTCCATACACTGGATGCCAGACCTCCCGTCACCATCAAGCAAATGAGAAGGCATATTTCTGGGGAAATTGAATCATTAATTTGGATTTGACTGTTGTCATTACCACTTTAAAGGTAAGCACTCAAGTAATGGATCACTCTATTATCTTTTGCTCCCTCTCCCCATAATTATTACAAAGCACAAAAACTGCATAGTTTAGCAGAAACTATTTCTAGTAAAATAAGTAGGAAAAGAGTATTGGATAAAGCTGTAGCAGTCATAGAATTTAATTTGTTTTTAAACATTCGCTTTAACAGAAACCTTTTTGTTGTTTAAAACTAGCAGCTTGCTTGGACAGATGTGTTTGTTCCATTTTCAAAACAGGAAGCAGCTGCTCAAATTCAAAAATAATAGATAGGGGTGATTTTATATAGTAAACATGAAAGTTGATTTCCCAACCTTACTCTCTGCCAAGCAGCTGGGCAGCCATAAGGCACACTAACCTAATTGGTGCCAATTATTTACTGTGTGTGTTCAAGTTAGTGCTGAATCCAATACTGGTTCAGAAATATATCATCTACTGACTCATCATATGCACCTTAAGAAATAGTGTAGTAGCGTGTTTACCTTTCGATAGGTTCTTTCAATATCTTCCTATAGAAGTGGAAATATGCAATTTTTTAAAAGCTATACCCTAACAGTTATACTGATGCTATTTCTGATTATATAAGCCCTTAGGATCCATAATTCTCATTGATTGCAACTTTAATTCCTTATAGATTGCAGAGATAAGAGAGTAAATCACTAAGTAGATCATAGAAATATAGAGAAGTATAACATGATCAAGGGCAAAGGAAATCATTGCAGTGTGGCCAAGAGCAAAAGATAACAAAAATAAATACATTATACACACGAACCACAATATTAATAGCAAAAATCTATATATAGGCAGATAGATATGCAAATTGAATTGATGTGAGAAGGCAAAAAAATATACTTTCATGGGTACAAATAGTTGTGATTCAAGTTCACCTTAGTGGCATCTTTGCTTTTTAATACTTTAAAGAGATATTTTCCAACAGATTTTCCCAATGTAATATTCTTTCTTTACTGCTGTTTTACGAACTTATATATATAATCCTGCAATAATATTAATAGAAAACATCTCAGAGTAGATACACAGTGTCAATCCTTACCGATTCAATCATCTCACTGTTTACTATGATGTTGCTTGTTAATCCAGTTGTAAAGATATATATTTCTTTATGTTGCAAAGCAATACACAGTGAAGACTGATCCTTTACACTCCTCTGTGATTCAAGTTCTCTTCCCTTACAGAAAAGAAAGTTGTGCCATCTGTATATTGCATGTTGTTAATGAGTCTTTCTCCAAAATTTCTTCTTCATATAGCCCAGTTTCTCAGATCATTTGCTCACCATAAAGATTTTAAAAATATAGTAAAATGATACAACTCTGACACACATATTTTATGAATTTAAAGGAAAACATTCTCTTGTTCTCATTTAATTATTGTATTTTGATCTATGTATAGATTTCACATAACCATATTCAAGTGTTATAGAATTTCCATTTTTCACAGTCATTGGTATGTTTGAAACCACACAGTTGAATGCCTTTGCATAGTTACATATGTACACATCTTTCTGGAACTTCATGCTTTTTGCCAAGATCCGCTAGCATCAGCAGTGGTATCAATACATCCATTCTGTTTAGCCAATCTACATTCTAGAGTAAGTTTCAGTGTCTCTTCTAACTAATTTTTTCACCTTTTCACAATAATTCTTATGTGTTGTCTGACTTTCTTTTTTACCTGTTCTTTTCTGTGTTTTGCTTTTTTTAATGTATACTATCCTTTAAATTATCCCAAAACTCATTTGATCAGTGTTCAAGGAGTCAAATGTATTTATTCAAAAACCAGCAGAGGCAATAATGATGAAAAGGTTTCAGTTGAGTGTCCAGACCATGACATATTCAGAAGGGATATATGGGCACTTAACTTTGTTTAAAATGACCAGTGAAAATTTTAAGCTTAGCAGAGCCTTATCAGATACAGTGCTAGGAGATAAGCCTCTTAGTTTAGAAGGCACTCAAAATATACATGGAGAAGATCTTTGTGATGGGTAGGTTTGTTATGCCAACATGGCCACAGAAGATTGGTGGGTCTGTTGTGACAGCATGGCCAATGAACACGCGGGATTAATTGAAGGGCAGATATAGGAAGGGCTCAGCAAGTCCCGCCCTCTCTCTTGCTTCCGGATCTTTGGACCAGAGAGCTGCCTTGTTCGTCCTATGCCTCAACCTCCAAGCAACACTACCCGCGGGACACCTAATCGTGGACTGTGTTGCTGTGAGTTGAGGATCCTTCAAGCCCTACTTCACCATGCTCCTGGGATATACATCTCTTGAGCTGGGGACAGTTGGACTCTGTCATCTGGCTGACTGTTGACGACCTGCTCTGCTGTTTGTTGCCTGTAACCAGATAGCCTGGATTGCTCTACAGAGGACTACTCAGCAGCCCTCAAGATTTGAAGGACTGCCAGTCTTCTAGTTGCCTCACGCAAGTGAGTGGCACCGAGCAATCTGTATTACTTTATAGTTAACTTTTTCTTTCTTATCTTATATACCTTTCTTAATATATAAATATATAAAAAGAACTACTAGTGTCCTGAATTTTATTTCTCAAAGAGAACCCTGCCTGACACAATCTTCTTCTTCAAAGTAGAGTAGAACTTAATTATGTAGATGCATTAAACCTTTGAAAAGCCTTGTTTGGCTGAGCCTCAGTGGCATAGTGGTTCAGTGCGGGACTGTGGCCTACGGACTTGACAGGTCAAATTCAGCAGCAGCTCTCCAGGAGCAAGAATGGGCCTCCCACTCCCCCCAGAGGGCAGTAATACCCAAAAAAACAAAAATGCCTTATTTCGCTGATATGGATTTACTCAAAATTAGAATGAGAAGCTGCAAACATTTCTTAAGAAACAGAACATGAAATGTACAGAATATAAATCTAGGAAAATGGGATATTGTCAATGACATGGAACCCATAAAGGTCAAGTATTTGTGAACAGACATGTACTAGTTTGGGCCATTTTGAATCATATAGTTCTGTGATGTACTCTACTCAGAATGACAACTTAAGAGAAATGGTGTCACATTTATTGTCAATTTTTATCAAGGCTTATCATAAGTACAAAATGGTGATTGAAGGATACTATTCATATTTCTATTAGGAATACAGAGAATAGGGCTATCAAAATTATGCAACAACCACTAATACTAAAGATTAAGAAATGAAAGATTTCTTCCAGTGTCTGCAGTCTAACTTCAAATATGCAATCAAGTTGCATTGCTAATTACCAGTGATTGAAATGCAAAAGTTCACCAAAAAGAACAAGGGTCAGCTGCTAGAAAATAAAACCTTGTCAACAGAGAAGATACTGGGGAATCTCATAATAGAATTTTGTAAACCCTATGATGTATTTATTGTAAAACTTTTTTTTCTCTATAACATAAAATATATAAAATCAAATTGACTCTGTCCTTGAAATGAGATGATGGGAAAACTCAGTAGTATAAGTTAGAACCAGCCCAGAGGTCAATTGTGGAACAGGTCATGAATTGCTCATATTTGAGTTGAGGAAAATTAAAACAAATTCAGGAACGCTAAAATATTATCTCTCTTGCTACCTAAGATTTAACTGTTTGCTGAATTATTTTTTTTTAGGATAAATAAGAGTCTGGTATAATTCTTTGAGGAAGTTCTTGCACCTCTCCTATTCTGCCCTCAGATTTTCACAAGCTCAGGAAACCAACACAGTAAACTGGGTGGGGGTAGCTCTCTGTTTTCTTTACCCACCCTTAACCACAGGAGTCACTTTTATGTACTCAGTAGAGACCTAGAGAGTCTGATGAAGTTTTTTTAATTTTCATGTCTCATTCCCAGTCATTAAAAAATTCCTGCCTGCCTGCAATTCCAATTGCTTTCTTTCTCTGAGACACCATCTAACTCAGCTATCTATAGTTGGGCTCATTATTTAATGGAGTCTCAGCATAACTAGATGGTTTTTTTTCTCTTTCATGCTTTTTGCAATCAGTGTCTAGCATTATCCTTTGCATTTGTGTCTGAAGGGTTTTCTTAATAGTCTTGACGCTGTGCTAGCTATCCTGGCTTCTGCCATGGACTCCAGTTGTGCTGAAAGGGCCCCAGAAAAGTTTGCTTATTTTCTTTCTTACTCCTATGCTGCTGTCATCCCTAAATTTGCCTGGCTACCTTCATGCCAGGCACTTCATTATGCACTGTCCTGTCCCTAGCCAGTAATGTGTAACCATTGAGTGCTAGAGAACCTGGTGTTTGGAAATACTTATTTCAGCTCTTTCTCTGTTCAATGTATTTCATGTAAGGACAGCAGAACGCCTGTTGAGTGTGGACTTTCTAAGTGGCTCGATTTCGTGTCGGACAACCAAATAAGCCCTCGAGGGCTGACTGGTGGGTTCTATTGCTGAAGCCAAGTGCTTATTCACTGCGTTATCTCAGGGATGACACCAGCTGTCTCTAAGCTATCTACCTCTTTCTAAAATGCACATGTAATTTCTTACACTCACCAATGGAGTCCAAAATATCATATCACTACTCCCCCAGGGTACAAACTCACTTTGGGTATTCTGTTTCTGAGGGCAGAATGTTTACCTTGTGAATTTTGAGAAAGTTAATGTATCTCTACAGTAGGAAGTTAAGGAATGATGAGTTCATAAGTTATCTTACTTTTGCTTGTTCCAGTGGGAGTGACACCCTCCTAAGCAGAGGACTCTGGGTGGTGGGGGGGGGTACACACTGGGGAGTGGGACATAAGGATGGCAGTTGAAAATCACCGCCTTCCAAGGGAGAAGCAGGAGGCTTTCTACTGTGGTTCAGATTTCTCGTTTGGAAACCCACCAGCACAATTCTATTCTGTCCTAGATGGTCTATCTGATTAAGAATTAATTCATGGACAATGAGTTTTGTGAGTTATTCCTAGGCAGGAGTAGAACCAAAGAGCCAAATAGTTTTCATTATCAACTAATTAACATATCTGACCACGTATAAACATAGCAGGCCTATTGAAGATCAAGGATTTTTGTATCCTGTAATCTAGTGGTTTTAACCTGTGGGTTGCAACCCTTTGGGGGTTAGATGACCCTTTCACGGGGGATGGCTGATTCTTAACAGTAGCAAAATTACAGTTATGAAGTAGCAACAAAAATGATTTTATGGCTGGGGGTATCACCACAACATGAGGAACTGTACTAGGCATTGAGAAGTTGAGACCCTGTTACCAGGTAGAACTTCTCCATTGGACTATCTTTTCCATAGTCTAATATAAGCAGTTTGCAGGGCCTTTTCCTACAAAGCTACAGGTTGGGTTTGAATCAACAATCTTCAGGTTGGCCACTGATCTCAAACCACTTGTATCATCTAAGGAGAGTCTCTACTATTAAAAAAATTTAAATATATATATTTTAATTTGAATTGCCTGAAAGATGTTTTCATATGCCTAAATATAGCCTTTGTGGTCATCAGTGTCCAGATTCTCCCAGCTATCTTGTTAAAGTGCAATAATAATAGACAAACTCCATGCATGAAAGTAAAACTGTGTTTCTTATATTTTCAAATTAAAAATGCTTTACTAAGCAGCTTTTTCTTAGCAATATATGGTATAATTCCAAGTTACTTGAAAAATTCCAAGTAACATATTCAAGAATATATCTGGCAAATGTGGATTACAATTTATCATATAATTTTGAATCTGTGTGTGATTTGTGAAAATGTCTGTGATAGTGAGTCAATTTCCAATGAGCTCCTTTAAGAATCAGAGCTAAACTTAATTAGAAGCTAAATTTAAATTGAAACAATGATCTACTGATCTGCTGGTTTTATAGAAGGAAATTTAAAAATGTCTAAGATAAGAGAAAGAAGATCTTACTCTTATCCAATTTTGAAATAATATTTCAGAAAGTTGTGTTATCTAAAGCCCTTTTTGAATTATTCCTGCTAGCTATTATCTGAATATAATAAAATTTAAAAATCATCACTTATAAAGTGTTTTTCATAAATCAGGAACTATTCTAATCACTTATAATGCTTAAACATTTTCTATTTTGAACTCTGAAGTTGTCCCAGGAAAGGAGGCATTGTTATTATTATCATTTTATATACAAGGAAATGGAAACAGAAAACATTAATCAGTTGATTAATATGATGCCAAACTAGTCTGAGGCAAGGTCCCACAAGATTGCGAGTTAGAAAACGTTTTGTAAAGATCAAAGCTGGGTCTGTAAGTTATGATTTAAAACTGCAATTTTGCAATATTTGATTCATATGATTAAACCTTAATTTCTGTGCCTATAAGTTGTTAATCTATTTGAAACTACAATTCGGTTTCATTTAAAGCAAATTGATGTTACTATATATGTAAGGTTTAATGCATGCTATTTCATATAAACAAGAGGTTCTAGTGGCAAGAGTGAGTTATGTTGTGGGCATCTGTCAACAAGAAACCAGCAGTTGCTGCTTAGGAGAAATGATGAAATGATGGCTTTTCTACTCACACAAGCATTTGTAACCTAGAAAACACAAAGAAGGAATTCTACTCTGTCTAGTAGGCTTGCTGTAAAAGGGAACCAGCTGGATAACCATGAGTTTTGTTTTGTTTTGTTTTATAGCTAGAAAGAGATTTTTACATGGACTTTACTCTATTTTCAATCAAGGAATTATTGTCAATTAATTTTCTTCAAAAGCAAAGTAGTTTCATTAGCTTGTGGACTATGTTGCAGCCCACCAGGTGCATGGAGTCAGTAGAAGAAGTGTTCTCCAGAGTGTTCAAGTTGATAAGCTTTTAGAAATAGAATCAGACAGACAGGCTTTTCTTCCCAGACACCTTGAGTGGATTCAAACTGTCAGGTCTAAAGGGCAACTCCTTTGACTTAGGTTGGCTTCTTCAGAGAATCAAAGCTAGTGGTGCTTATCTGTAGCTGTATATAGAAAGAGACTTAAAGAGAGGAATGGCTAACACAGTTGTAGAAATTGGTAAAGCCAGTCCAGTTCAAGTCTGATGAACAGGAAGCAGCATGGGGGCATGCACACACTGATGGCAGGTGCAGATGTAAATGAAGCCAGGATTAGCCAGACGACCTACATGAGAGCGCCTGATATCCGCATGCACCATAACAAAAAGCTGATGGAGATGCAGGATCCAGCTCTAACCGAAAGGGAAGGACCAAAGGGATAGAGGCTCTTCTTGGTCTCTCTCATACAAAAAGCCTTGTCCCACAGAAGATGTCACCAGACTGAGACCTGACTGATAGGTGAAGCTTCACCTCATACCCTTAGCCAGGAGTATCTCACTGGCATAAGCCCTAACTTTCACAATATTGTACCAGAGGCAGAGGCATTTGGCATTGATTTAATAAACCAACAAACACAATGTTATCAATGTAAACCCAAATACTTGTTTAAATAATGGATTTTCAACTTATATTTTTAAAAAATGGACTTTTTATCATAGAATTGGAAATGCTCTTATAGCACTACTCTGATATGCAAAGAAAAATGATAGTCTATTATAAAGGAGCTAAAATTGGCCTTTGCATAGCAATGGTGGAGATGTAATTTGCAGTTACAATTAGTTGGCACTTCAGTTTCTCCCGTAGGATGCCTGATGAAGATGTGATAAGTGAAAGTTTGATGGGGCAAAGCTAGCTACAACTCTGCCAGAGACCAGCTTTGGCCCTTGTATCCCGCCAAAATTCTACATGGAGGATTTCATACTTGGAAACTCTGTGGGAGGAGTTCTACTCCATCCTGTAGGGTGAGAGTGCCTTCCTCCTCATTGCTGCCAGCACACAACCACAACAATATATGCACTGACTTTTATACTCATTCATTTTATTTATTTGGGGGGCGGGAATCCCCGCCCTCTGGTGGTCGTGAGAGGTACCCAGCCTTGCTCCTGGAGAGCTGCTGCTGGATTTGAACCCCCAAGCCCGTGGGCCGGAGTCCAGCACTCAACCACTGCACCACCGGAGCTCAGCCCACTCGTTCATTTTAAAGGTAGGAAAAGATGAAGTAGAGAAAAGAAGCAGGTTCTGCCCTTCCTTTACTCTTCCCTACAATTTTAATCTCTTGCTGGCTCTTGTTAGACTCTGCTGTGTCACAGTTATTCCGTCCTAGGGAAAGTGCCAGCTGGTGTTCACTGAGGTGTGGCTTCCCTGCTCCCTTCCCCGGGAATCCCATTGGTGTTTTCTCTTAAGTATGTAGCTGGGAAACTAATGATCTGTTTTTGTTTATCTGCTTCAGTCTCAGCATTTCCTGATCCCAAATTAATGATATTGTTCTTGGTCTGAAGACTCTAGTCTCGGCTTCCTGCCATGGTGCCATGAACACATCAGTGTGTGCTCCTTTTGCTGACAGGTCCAGAAAGTTCTCCAGACATGCTCAATTCTTTCTCCCGATAAACCAGCAGAAACTTATCAGTCACCTACATGTAACATAAGAGTCACCCACATTTCTTAGGATGATTATTTTCCTCCACATAGTATTGTTGATTTACCCTGCATATTCATCTCCTTCCAGGATTCGGATGATGTATGATACATTTAATAAAACGGAAAAAGAAACCTTTGTTTTAGCTTTCCCTTTAGCCTATCTGACCCTAGAGGTTGCTAGTTCAAACATTTTGGAATATGAATGACATGAATTATCTCCTTGTAGCTCCAACTCTTCTGTCTTTTCTACAGTATATATAGATCGAAGAACCAAGAGAGATGCCCATTTATAGCCAGGTTTCCTAGCTATTCTCTTCTGTTTCTTGATTCAGTAAGAATATTTTTCTGATTAAAACAAAATTCAATTTTCCTTACACTATGACTTTATTGTTTTAGGGACGAGGAATACATCTGTAACAGCACAATTACCATTTTAACACATTCTGTGTAAATTTTAGTGACATTATGTTCATCATATTGTACAACCGCTGTTAATATCCATTTCTAAGAATTTCCATTGCCCTCAATAGAAAGTTAACTGTCTTCTTGCCAATGAACCTTATTTTCAACTTTCCATCCAGCATTCATCTGGTAATAAAAAAAAACCCCAAGGTTTCATCCACTAGCTTATTATGGATATTTCAGTTAAGT
Organism: Nesogale talazaci; assembly: GCA_004026705.1. NCBI lineage: Eukaryota > Metazoa > Chordata > Mammalia > Afrosoricida > Tenrecidae > Nesogale > Nesogale talazaci. Next base: position 44,476 of record PVJH01006071.1, read on the forward strand.
GGAATCTTATAATCATTTCCTCTTGTGATTAATCTATTTCACAAAGCACAGTAATTTTAAGATTCATCTTAGCTAATAATGTATTATATATCACAATTTTCTTTCTCTTTATTGTATGCTTGTGAATCATAGTGTATTGTATGTGTATCCCACATTTTATTTATATATTCACCTGCTGGCAGTATTTAATTTTCCATCTTTTGTTTGTTGTAAGGTGGGTTGCTTATTGTTTTTTGTTTATATATTTTTTTCAAAGGTCAACAATCCAAGAATTTATCTATGCAGATTTAAAGAACCTGAGCACTGGTTCTTTAATCTATAGCTATTTAATTAATTTAATATTCAATAATTTTTCAAAGGTATGCTAATGTTTCTAATTCAAGGAGACAAAGGAATTTTTATGTGTTCTATATGTAGAAAAGCTAATATTTTTAATTTTAATTTTAACTAATATTTTTAATTTTCATTTAATTCCAAAAATATTATATACCTATTTATTTAACATTTAAAGTCTTGTTGAATAAGTGCTTTTCCACATGATTTCTTGTGATTGGGTTTCATCAAGTTGATTTCAACTAAATTTTACATATAATGAAAGGAAACACTGCCTGGTCCATTCATTTAAGCTACATTATAATAAAGACCAATTGTAGAATCTCTCCTGGCATAATCTTTTATGTTTTCTTGTCTTTTATTGACCTCTTGATTTCTCTATGTGAATGACTGTGGTAGTTACATAATCTGCTGTCAATTAGATATTTATGAGTGAAGGGTGGGAGGTTGGTCTGTGACTCTGGAATTGACTTTATTTGAATGCACTAAGCAGACAAATCGCTCATTGAAGGTGTTATAAGAGCACAAGAAGCTCCTTTTTATGAGAACTACCTTGTAAGATGCTGACCTTCTGCTGCAAGAGATTACACTTTCTTGCCAGAAGCTGATTCAACATATAACCCCCAGATGTATATCAACAACCTCCCAGTACAAGTCAAGAGATGACAAGTTCCTGCTGACTACCTAATGTACACACACAACCTTCCCGCAGAAGTCAATACCCACCTTCTACAAGAGATTACATGTTCCCACCAAAAAAACACTCAACATATGACCACCAAAAGTTTCAGACTGATATGAAGTCACCAAGGCAACTGGCCACCATGGGAATTTCCAATCTTTGCTTACCACCGTGTATAAAACCTGGACTCCAGAGTTTGTCAAGTGAGAGAGCTAGGATCCTACTCTCTCCAGCTGGGGCTTAGGGTGAGTACACAATGAAGACATTGGCCATAATGGACTGGAACTTTTAACTTTAAAATGCTTGCTAAATTAACCTTTATGAGTATATGCTATTATACTTGCTTACTGCATTATACCTTACTTCTGCTTAACCCCTAAGACTTCAAAATGTTTGATGTGTGATGTTTGCAATGCAAGTTCACAGTGAATAAACCAAGCATTTAAAAATGTCACTGAGAATTGTCTAATCTTTGCACCGCTTATTACAAGGTGGGGCACAAGTTCACTACCTGGGAGACAATGCAGCTGACAGGACACATGGAGCTGTGCTAGAGCCCTATAACTGAAGAAGCCAAGCAGGGAGAGACCCCTGTCAGTGCAGAGATGCCTCTTCCACCACTAGAGCTACATGACTTTCCACCCTCTGCTCTGTGACCATCTTGCATTTGGAATAATTGCCTGTACTTCTTGAGTCTGAAGAGGAACTTATAGCTTGTTATTAGACTTATGGGTTTATTAACTTACGGACTTGATCTGGACTGGGATGGGATGTTTTCTCAATATTCAATTGCGGTTGTTTATAACTCTCTTTCTTATAAACATATGAATGTCGATAAATCTGTTTCTTTTGTGAACCCAGAATAACACAGTGAAGTCATCCTGTATCTTTCCAGGTTTCCTGTCCTTGGTGGCAATGCATTAAATCTACACTTGAAGTAGCCCCAAAATTCAGATAGAAAATATTGAAAGTTGAATTTTGGCCCAAGGCAAAATACTCCTCTCTAGTGGGTGGAATTGGGCTCACCGGTATTCTTTTATCCTGTAGTGTCTGTTCCTTTGGCCACCCTCAGCAGTTCTATCAAATACACAAACTCTTATGAGGATAACAGAGAGCAAGCAGGCTCTCATAAGATTTTAATAGGTGTTTACACAATGTCTGAACCTCTAGATACCTGTTTCACATAACATATATGGTAGATGCATTCCTCTCCATATACATTTGGACACATTGCAAGGTAGTGTGGCAGTCACTTAATCTGGTGTCAATTTGAGGATTAAGAGTGTAGGGTTGAGTTTATGCTGTCAATTTGAAGGTAGCCAATAAGATCTCTGTGTGGGCATGGCCTTCTCCTGATAAATCTGGGAAATCTGGTACTTCCTTCTGGGAAGCAAGAGACACATCCTTGGAAACACTAGACTGACAAGGTTATTACTGTGAAACATCTCAGAGGAGAAGCCACGTGAACTCTTGCCAGTGCTGAGATGCTTGAGAAGCCACAGAGAGGTCCCTGCCAGCGCTGAGATGCTCTCAGTGCCACTGGACCCAAAGACTTGATTCCCATTCACTTGTGATTTTCCTGCACTTGGCTTTATTGCATGTGTTTCATGAGTCTAAAGAGGGCTGTATAGATTGGTATCAGACATATGGGCTAATATTGGGCTTAAGACCTTGGACTGGACTGGGTTGGGATGTTTTCTCAATGTTCATTTTGCTCTTGTATATAAATATCTTTCTTGTATACATATGTGTTTCTCTAGTTAACACAGATTAATACATATAGAAATACTGCCACAATTGTAGTTCTACCAACAATTTAAAAATTAAATGTTATCAACATTATATGTCAAAATATTATCAATTTTTTAAAGACTCTTGTAGATAGAGACTGGAAACAAAATTTGTTTAAGGAAGACAAAGTTTGAGAAAAATTAATGAAGATATTTGGAAAATGGATGGAAATGTGGTATAATTATATATTTTTAGTATAGAGAAAAAGAAAAGAGTAAAAGAGAGTTATTCACATAAGAAACAAGCTAAGTTCTAGATGTTGCCTAATCTAAGCAGTTCTCACACCTAAGTCATATTGTCTAACATGTAGATACAGGTTTGTATGAATATATGTATGTCTCTAAAGAACATAAAATAATTAAAATTTTTCCTATTATTCTTTTCTCTAGCTCAGCAGATTTTTTTTATTAAACATTACTAAACTCAAATAGAGAACTATTTTTACCTTTGTTACACTCTGCATTTGCTTAAGAGAAAAAAATATCTAAAGTAAAAAACAGCCAGCTCCCTAATATGAGACATATCTATTTTCTAAATTTACTATATAGCATTCAGCTGATGGCTGAGGACAAAGGTAAACAAAGTGAAGAGTTATCTAAATTTCCATTTTTTCCATAATACAGAAAATGAAGAGGCCTACCACACTGACTTTTGTTAGATGTCAACCCTTAATCTCTATCTCATATTGATTCTATATACAGTACAAGGGAGAGTTGTTCCCTTGCCCCTCAAAAAAATGTATATTTTTAAGCCTGAGTATTTACCTTTTTTTTTTTAACAAAGCAACCTATCCCCTTCAAAGTAATTCATTATACTTAATACATTTGTCAAATCTACAATAACTCAGCAGTTTGGATGGCTGCCAGCACCTCCCTTGCTTTTCTCTTCACCTCCTCTCTGTCCTCAAATTACTGGAGATACATTTCTGTCCCTCTACATTTCTGGAGATGAAAAGGTGCACAGAGTGAGGTCAGGGCAGTAAGGTGAATGGGGTAAAAGAGAAAAACCTGGCACGCTGAGATGACTGCAGGAGCAGGTACATTGTTGTGGTGGAAAAACCTGTGCCCTGTCTACCACAAATCAGGCTTTTCTGTTGCACAATAGTATGCAATCTTATCTGAACCTCTAAATAGAAACCTTTACTAATAGTTTGACCTGGCGGAATAGACTAGAAATGCACTATACATCACATATCAAATAACAAATGAGCATCATTTATTTTTGGGGGGTAGGGGCCCCCTCAGATACATGTTGTGCAGTCCTGCGCAAGCCTTCCAAGTGATGTTGAGAGCCAATTGTCAGAACCAATCAGTGAAGCCTTATGTAGATCCATTTCACTGAAATATCTCCCCTCCTATTTGCAACCTCTGCCTTACCAAGCAGTGTCCTCTACCAGACATTGACCCCTCTTGTTAACAAGTCTGAAACAAGCAAGACAATCTCAATCAATATTCTTCACTAATCCATAACTTGAAGACATTAGTTCCTACTTCCTGTTATTTATTTCATCCACAAGCATACCAAAAATACCATGCCTTTGGTTCAGGCTTCCCTTAGTTCTCAAAATGAAATCTTTGATCTCTAAAATGTTAAAGAGACGTTTTGGAACAGATTCATCCCATGCGATATGATATTGATTTCTTGACTGCTCTTTCAAGAGGTCAAATTATGAATCCAAGTAACGAAAGCATCCTTGAATACCTCATTATCTTCTCCACATATGCTAATTGGGGTATTGTGACTATTTCTCTTTTCTTTATATTCAGTTGTTATCCATACATAAGGTATATTGTTTGATGTAATCTATAAGTGCTTCAAGCCTTCGCTTTCAGTAAGCAAGTTTGTTTCATGTGTATATCATAAGTTTTTAATGGATCTTTCTCTAATCCTAATGGTGCATTCTTCTTCTACAGTCTAATATCTCAGACTATTCCTCTAGCATGCATATTGAATAAGTGGGGTGAGATGACACAATGCTGATATGCACCATTGTTGATTTTAAGCTGTGCCGTATCTCTAGTTTGTTTTTTCTTTCCCTAACAACTGAACAGAGTTGAAGAAAAGGATACAATAAAATTCAGAATAATAAGAAATCAGACTTACCACTCTGAGAGAAAGAGGTAGAATCCCCCAAACTATTTCCTTTAGACACTCTGCAACCCTATAACTGAACACCCCACTGGGGGGATGTCACCTTGCAATCAAACAACAGACAGGCCTGGAAAGTAAACAGTAAGTCTGGTAAGGAAAACCTCCCTCAGACAATTTATCATGTCAAGCCAGCAAGGTAGTTTTTGGTCAGATACAAATCTCAGAAGGTTGAAAAGGTAAAGGAGAAGGATGAATACATGTGGGGAACCCAAAGAGAAAGCAGAAAATGTTTTGTTATCTTGAAGGATTTGCAACTAATGTTACCAAAAATATGTGTATAAATATTGAATGGATGTGGCAGTTACATAATGTGCTATCAATCTGAGACTATTCAGAGTAAATGGGGTGTTGAGCCTGTCAATCAGATAGCTCACTGGAGGCAGGTCACACATTCATTCCTGTTGACAAGCCACATGGAGCTATGGAGCTATGCCGAAGGCTGCTCCATAGCTTGGAATCTGGAAAAACCACATGGAGACCCACACCAGTGCTAAGATACTTCCACCACCATTGGATGCACAAGTTTTTCCACCAGTGTCCTGTGATCTTCTTGCACTTATCCTCATTGCATGTGTTCAATTAGTCTGAAGAGAAATTTATGGACTAGTTTCAACATATAGGGTAATATTAAGCTTATGGACTTGACCTGGACTGAGCTGAGATATTTTCTTAATGTGCAGTCGCTCTTTGATATAAAGTTTTACTTTATGCACATTCATGAATTTTTTTCTCTAGTCAACTCAGACTAACACAATGGAAAACTAATATTCTCTGTAAATTTCCATCCAAATACCAATTAAAAGAAGAAAGAGAATCAGTGTTTTCTTGTTTGTTTTTTCTTGTTTCAGCACTGTTTCTTTTTTAACTGCTTATGTTTCTTGGCTTTATCTTTCATTTGTATGGATTACATTTCCAAAATTATTCGTACAGATATTTGTGTTAATTACATTTGACTAAATATGAGAATGTTCTTGTCTAATCTACTTTTATTTTACCTATATGTGTTCACTCAAAAAGGGTGATTTTGGCAGCTAGTCACAAAAGAGCCAAGCCACAGGACAGAGGCAAAGAGGAGAGCCACAGCTAACATGGAACGAAGACATCTTTCAAAATCCCTAGCCACAGGTTAACAAAGGTGAACCCACAGTGACTCTATGGCTCTGTGGATTTCCAATACTAACATTTCAAAAGAGCAGAAAATGAGACTCTCTTCAGCGATGGGGCTGACTGGTGGTTTCAAACTGCAAACCTTTGAGATAGCAGCCCAATGGTTGACCACTAAACCAACATGTCTCCAGCAACAGCCTTAGGGAGCTTTTTTAGCCAGGCCCTGGGGGTTCTTGTGAAACAGTTTGGCCTATGTGATAAATCATCCAGTTCTCTCATGGTTCTTTTTGCGTGGAGGTGCAAGTTCATAATTCAGCTGCAGGTATGGCTATCTGAGTGCTGCCCTTCAGATGGAGACAGATTGGTCTTAAATTCTAATGAGGAGGTAGAACCGTTTACTAGTTTATCATAGATCCCCTCCAACTTGCAAGATTAGAATGAAAGGGAAGCAAAGAGTACAAGATGTATCAGAAAAATACTGCATCCAGTGCAGATCATAGATCAATTTTTAATACCAGATGAAATTTTCCATAAGATATGTGGAATTCTGATTTTGTCTGGCATAATTCTCTAATTTTCCATCTGTGCTCTAAGAATAGCACTTAATTCAACATGTTATCTCACTAATATAATTTAAGTCTGTTTTCTTTTTGATAATTATGTAACTTTTAATTTCATTTACATTATTGCTATTTCTTTGCCATGGTTACTTATAGAATGTTGGTTTCTTTTGTCATAGCACTCTATTTTAGTTTTATGAATCTTTTTACCTTCTGAGTTTCTATTGTTTTTTTTTAAATAAGCAAATCATTGCCCTCAAGTTGATCTCTTCTTATAGCAACACTATACATGATTTCAGAGACTGGAAATCCTTATGGGAGCAAATAGTTTTATCTCTCTATTCCGGTGGTGGCTTTTAACTGGAGCCCTGTCATTAACATCACAATGTGCTTCCTCTCTGAGTCTCTATAGGCTAGTATATTAAACTTATTAAAACTTGACAGAGTAATTTTATCTTTTCTTTTTATATACACATGAGAATTGCATGCATACATCCCCTTTGAGGTTCAGGATGAACAAAAGTGAGACTTATATGGATTCATTAGCTATGAGCTTAGGGATATGAGGAATATAGGTAGAGGCTTTAAGGATCAGGGAATGGTTTACTTCTCTCTTTTTTTGAAACTATGACTGGCAATATTCCACATACACATTCGTCTAACAGCCTGGGTTCTGTAATGAGAGGGAAAAAGAACTTAGACCTTAGTGACAAAATTGCACACTATTAAGCATCTCCTTTTTAAGCCTCTGAAGAAATCTGGTAACAACTGATGCACATAATAAATTTTCTTTTCCTTGTGTGCCAATCCCAGTCCACTGCACCCACCTCTGATGTTCATTGGATGTTATTCCATCATCTGCTCAACTCACTATCTTAGGGTTTGGTTTTTTAGTTTGTTTTGCTTTGTTTCATCAAATATTGTTTGTCTTGGATCATTTTCATTGGAATCCTTCTGTGGGGAATGAACGTTCTTCTTCTAGTGTTTGCACTGTCAACAGAATATAGATTAGTCTGGCTCCTCTGTGTGGCAACCTTTCATTTCTTCCCGGGTTATAAGTTCGCTGGTCAAACTACCTACTTCTGTACATCAAGCACTTAAAGATTCCATTCAACTGAAAGGTACTAAATATTTTCTCTAGATGACCAATGGCTGAATCAGAGCCCCCACATCACCCCGTGCTATCCTATTCTTCTGTCTTTTTTATTTTGACATCTTCTCTGTTTCTTTCCCAAGTGCCAATACTAACTTCAGAGATGTTCTCAGAAAGTAGCTCACATTTCTAAAGCAGTTCTCAGAATTTAATCTCAGAGTAAGCACTCCCGCTGCTGACTGCTAATTAAAATGTGAGTACACTGTGCATTGGTTCTGAATAAAATGCTAATTAATTATTCTGACAGAGTGCCCACAATTTCTCTGAATTTAAATTTTAAAATTGATTTTACCTCTGTAGACACTTCTTGCTACAAGTTTCTCATCTATAGCTGTCTCTACTTTTATCTTTTTATTTTCTTTCCAGCAATTAAACCCCATCTACTTGCCAATGATTCTTTTCATTATTCTTATTGATGGCATATATTTTTCGTTTTCCCATGCTACTATGACATTCTTCTTTCATTCCACATTACTATGGTCATTTTAGTATATTTTCAGTGGGGAAGGAAGATACATAGGTGATAAATCTATTATCTTGATAGAATGTCTCATTTCATATTTCATTATGATTGTTATGTTATCATTCATCACCTATCTGATATTTTGGAACAACTAACTATGTACTTAATATGGTAAACTGTAAGCATTTACCAAGAGACACCATACAGTTACTGGCACCTGATTAGTGGGATTTTTTTAAGCTAATGTTTTATTCTCATTGTCACATCATAGGATTAAAATGCTAGTAATTCTTTGTAAAAAAGAAAGTGAATCAACTTCTTTTACAGAAATAATTAAACTGAAATTTATCAATTAAATTAATTATCTACTATAGTTGTCCCAGATCAAAATTAAAATATTATGTTCTCACTCTTCAATATACAGCTACTTTCATTTAAAAAAAAACATTATATCACTATTTCTTTGGGGCAGAAATTTAATTTGAAAGAGAATAAGTAGAAATAAGAAAAACTTTTTTTCTTTTAGATATCCACATTCCAAGGCACATAGAACAAAATCCAGCATTTCTTCCAGTGAACAATCTGAAAAAAAAAGGAGTGGAGAAAATTTTCTGAAACCTATGGATGCTTTTGCCTCTTGAAACAGAGATGTCATTAACGGCCATGCTTTAAAGATCCATGATAAATTCCATGTAGGAAAGGAGACTCATTTAAAGGAACTAATGATAAAGAACAGAGCGAACAAGGCGCATGCCCCACTTTCTTTTAAACCTCGATATTGGATGTAAGCCAGCATTGTTCTACATGAAAGAGAAAGAAAACATGGACGATCTGTTAGCCAAGTCTGTATTGATTAACTGTCTTTGTCCTACTTTTGCAGCTGTTCTAAAAAAAGTGTTCTATATATGTCATCTTTCGCTAACTCTTACAGAAGAAAGGTTATTTTTGAATGTTTATTTCTTCCACAGTCACATCGCCTCTTCAAATTTGTATTATTCCAATATAGAATAAGTGTGATATTTCCAAACAAAGTAAAAGAATTGCCACTGTTGACAATTACCTTAGCATTTTCTTAAAATATTTTAGCTTTGCTTATCAGATTATTATTTTATAAGGAAATAATAATTAATGTAGTATTCATAAGAACATATCCATTTCTTCTTTGTAGATTTTGAAGTGCTTAATTTTATCAATTTTATGTTTTATAGAGGAAAGAAAACACTTTTTGACATGGAAATTAAGTATAGCTTTTATTAATAATCCTTTCTATCTTCCATCTTTAGGGGCATAATGCATGTTAATATGTTAGTTGGGAAAATCCTGGGTCTCTTAGAACATTTCAATATGGAATTCTGACATCTAGGGATATACTGAAAAGCAACAAAAAACAACAGAAGATTTGTACAAGGAAAACTGCAGAACATTACTAAAAGAGACCAAAGTGACCCCTACAAAAGGGAAACTATCCCATGCTTGTGAATGTAATGCCAGTTCTATCAAAGGTATTATATATTTTTAAGTCTTTCCCAATACAATACAAACATATTTCTTCAAACAATTAGAAAAACTGAAGGCAAATTTCATAAGAAGATGGAAAAAGCTCAGAATTAGTGGAGAACTCCTCAAGAAGAGGGACAAAGTCAGAGGACTTGCTTTACCTGATTTTAGCACCTGTTATACAGTCTCAGTGATGAAAACATTATATCAGCTGATAAAATGACATATACTCAGACCAATGGAAAAAAATTGAAAATCCAGAAATGAGATCATCACTATACAGACAACTGAATTTTGATAAGGAAATAAAAATTATCAAATGGGAAGCAGATGTCATCTTCAATAAGTGGTATTGAGAAAAATGGATATCTACATCAAGAAATATGAAGCAAGACCCTTACCTGACTCCAGGCACAAGAATAAATTAAAAGTGAATCCATTACAGGCCTTGAGATAAAACTCCAAACTATTAGGGCCATCAATGAGGGAATTGGGACAAACCTAAGAACTTTGACACAGTGGATACATAGCTATCAGAAATAGGGGAGGACACAAACAGAGGAGTCACAATTTGACAAGTAGGATACAATGAAGATAAAGCACTTGTGTACATCAAAAGACTTCACCTAGAGAGTAATAATGAAGTTCACAGACTGGGAATGCATCTTTAACAATGACACATCAGACAAATACTGTATTACTAAAATCTATATTACTCTGCTAGTCTACAATGTGAAAAAGAAAAACAAACAAACAAACAAATGGCCCAATTGAGGAAGTAGGCAAGAGACCTGAACAGAAGTTTCAAAAGACAGAATCCAAAAGGTCAATAAACATATTAGAAAATGTTCCCTATAATTAGCTATAAAGGAAATGCAAATTAAAACTACTATGAGGTATTACCTAACATACTCAGACAGTCCAATTCAAAAAATCAGGAAGCAACAAGTGTTGGAGGGGGCTGGTGAGAGAGACACTTTCATTCACAGCTGGGGGTCCTTCGGTAGGTGTAGCCACTACAGAAATGGATTTGGTGATACCTAAAACAAACAGAAATTGAGTTACCATATGACCCATCAATCCCCCTACTGTAAAGTGACCAGATTTTAACATTGGTAAAGAGGGACACCATTGATGGGGGGTGGGGGTGAGGGGGCAGGGGAGTAGAGGGGGCATATTCCCTTCCCATTCTCTTGCCTTTCCCTAGCTTGTCGTGCATTCTTTCCAAAAATCAGGACTTTTTTAAAACGTCACAGGATGCGGGAAAAATTGTTTAAAATCAGGACTGTCCGGCCCAAAGCGGACATCTGATCACTCTACCCTACTGGGATTACACCAAGAAGTAAGACTTAGACCATGACTAGACAGCTGAGTTCCAATGTTCATCAGGGTGTAGTTCATAATCACAAAGAGTTGGAAACAACTAACAGATACACACGCACACGCACACACACACACACACACACACATAATGGAGGACTACACATCCCTAAAAAGCAATGATGCACTCATGAAGTACATCACTGCTTGTGTACAGGTAGAGGAAATTTAGCAAAGTGAAGGAATATAAGCACAAAAGGACAATTACAACATGAGTCCACTGAGATAAGCTTAAAAAGCACAACAACATAGGGAAAAAGTGACAACATATATGAATATTCCCAGGGTGAAGTTTAAATATTCTGACAGTGGTCAGACCCAAACTAGGGATGCATATGGCAGCCGATTAAAAAGGTGGGGAAAGAAAAAGAAAGATGGTAGTAGAAAAACAGGCACTCACAAACCTATGCAGAGATTACTATATCTCCACAGGAAAGGGAGAGAGAAGCAGACCTCCGTCTGGTGCACAAAACCTTGAGGGATACATACCAGCATGAAGCAGCAATCTATCATAAAGGTCTGGCACCAAAACCAGCTACATCCATCCCCACTCCAAAAGAATGTACTACTGAGGACAGCACTGAATACACAGAGATGTAGCCCAGGAGAGTGGCTGGTCTGTCCAGACCACAGAAGAACAAAGTAACTTAGGAGGAGAGGGAGACAGAGAGAGAGCGCGCCACATCCAGGTCCTCCAAGGTTTGGGAACTACCCTCTTGCTCAGAGCTGCCAATGCACAAAGAGGACTATGGGACAGACCCCACCATGAGGCAGGATGCCCCATGAGGGCACATAGTGCTACTGCTACCAGGGACAGCACTGGAGACCCAGAGCAAAAACTATGCCCAGTCTGACCCCACACCACCCCCAGCACCTGGGCGAAACTGAAAGACAGCATAACAAGGGGAATAACAACATTTTCAAGGCATCCTGAAAATAGGCTTCTGACTTGTTTGGGAGGGTGAGGAACCTCACACACCCGATTGGGAAAAATTCATGTGTCAGCAGCAGGTCTGAAAGTATTTATAGGCTTTTTTTCTTCTCTCTTCAATCTTTTTTTGCATTTCTTTCTATGTCTATCTTTATTTAGATAGGCAGGATAAAAAATCCCAAGGAGAAAATGACAGGACCAACAGTTCCTGGGGGACGTTTGAGAGGAGGAGGTGGGAGAAAGGGAAGGGAGAGCCAACAAATGTAGGGACAAGAGAACAAACTCAGAATGGACAGTGAGAAGGGCATCCACTGCCTGTTGAGGGTGGATCAAGGGCATTAGAGCCAAGAGGAATTCCAGAGAGTCAAATTAAGGTCAAACATGATATCAGGACAGGAGGAAATAGAGGCAAAAAAAAATTCATTGAGGTAATAGAGGCATACAAATATATTAATTTACAATGATAAAGATGTAGATTTATGTACATATATTTACATGATAAGCATTAAGGTAGCAGATGGACATCGGCCTCAATTCAAGCTCTCCCTCAATGCAAGAAAACTTTGTTCTAGTAACTTGCCATTCTGTGATGCCTGCCTTCCCAAAAGGATCACTGAAAACAAAAAGGGTGCATAAACAAATGTGGTAGAGAAAGCTGATGTTGCCCAGCTCTTAGAAGATTTAGCATCTGTGATGTTAAAGGCTTGAAGCTAAGCAAGCTGCCAGTAGGGAAGCAACAAGTTCTCTTGGAAGTAGCATGCCAACCCGTGTAATCACAAGGTGTCCATGGAATCATGCATCAGGCACCAGAAGATTGCCAACAGTCATATTGATTCAAATGAGGAGTCAGAGTGGAGACCCACGGCCCACTGTAGTCAATTGGACATCTCCTCCCAGTGGGGTGACAAGGAAGGGACGAGTCAGTCAGGGTGCGATATAGCAGCAATGTAGCCCACCTTTATCTAGCCCTTGAATTCTACATCCCCCCACACTGTGATGACCCCTGCTCTACCTTACAAATGCCAGAACACGTACATGGGCACAAATAAGAGCTCTGGACACATGGAATTCAGGACCGTAAGCCCTCAGGAAAAGTAATGGGAGTCATGATATCAGAAAGGTAGGGGAAAGCTGTGGGGAGAAAGAGAGAAACAATTGCAGTGATCAATGTATAACAACCCGCCCCCCACCCCTGTCCCATGAGGATGAACAGCAGAAATGCTTGTGAAGGGGAACAGAGGACTGTGTTAGATATGAAAATAATAATAATGTATAATTTATCAAGGGTTCACAAGGGCGGGAGGGTGAGAAGAGATGGAAAAAAGAGGAGGTGGTATCAATGACTCAAGTAGAAAGAAAATGCTTTGACAATGATGATGACAACATATGCACAAATGTAGCTGATATCATTGATATATGGATTGGCTTAAGAGCTGTCAAGAGCTCCCAATAAAACATCTAAAAATAGAAAATAAATATGGAATTCTGTATTGTATATTTATTCACTTTTTTGCAGTACACTTTCATCACTAAAGTTGCTACCAAATTTTATAAGAAATGTTACCTAATGTTATAGACATTCTTTAATCTTACTCTAACCTCCACCAAACACAAAAGAAGAAAAGGAGAGAAATATTACAATATTACAATAGGAGATAAATATTACCATACTTGACAATAAATGAGGTTCAAGAGAGATTGAAAAATATGTTTAAATGAGAAATCAGTTTGGAAAAATAGATATTTCTTTGCAATTTATAAATAAATTGTAAATTTATTTACAATTTATAGTATATAAAGCTCCATAAAATCAAGTTAGGGACCCTGTGACTGGGATATACTCTTAAGATATTAAATATAACTAAGTTTCCAGATAATGCTAAATTTTAGTTTATCTCCTAAAATGCAGTGTAATACCCATTTGGGGTTTAGGTTTGGATGTATAAGGACATAATTATTGTAGCACCTATTTTAACAACTAAGATAGAGCAACTTGAGTCTTCAAAAGCCTTTCAAAATGAGTTATTTAATTATAAGAAGATGTTGCTGTCTACACTAATCTGTGTTTTATTCTTAAATTAATTGTTGTTTCTGCAGAAATTACACATATTCAGGAAAAAGTTTCACCCTATCAGAAATATCTTGAATGAGTGTAGGCTTACCATGCTTCACTTAAAAGTAAATCTGCTGGGCTGAGCCCCGGTGGCGTAGTGGTTGTGCGCGGGACTGCGGCCCACTGGGATGGAGGTTCAATTCCGGCTCCCAGGAGCAAAGGTTGGGCCTCCTACTCACTTTTAAGGCAGTGATGCCTTAAAAAAAAAAAAAGTAAATCTGCAAACATGAATTTTCTGTAGGCTAAATCATCATTTGAATGCTTTTAAATCATTTATAACACAAGATTGTTCTTAATTTACATCTGTAAGAAGATAATGTGTCAGTTTCCTACATACAGTACTTAAAGGAAATATAATTAGTCTCAATTCTTCCTACCACCATTTATTCATTTCTAATTTACACTCGACAAAAGAGAATCGAGTAAATATTATGACTGAGTCCATCTCTTCATTAAAAAGGACTACTTTCAACCTTACTCATAAGTTGCATTAATTAAACTCCAATTGGTAAAATATGCTATTAAAATCATTCAAAATGTGATTCATAAACAAATGTACAGTGCAGTAGATTCTGAACTGGTGATGCAAAGAGAATTCTTAAAATAAACTGCCAAGGCAGAGCAGGATGAAGATTTGCATTCATCTTTTCTGTTGATTAATAAGGGCCAAGCAGTGGTATTAGTGACCTCTTTCTGTTGAAATTAATAAAATTATAAGAACTATAATTCTCAGTGATGACCTTTATACATCAATATACATAATTTACATTTTGTATATAATTAATAGTACAAAGTATTCATTTTTAGCATTAAGTAAAATTAGAAGATCAAAGGCAGCATTTTGAAGTTTCATTGTGCAGTCAATAATATGATGCCATAACTCACTGAAATGAGCATCTTAGTTTCAATACTCTGTGAAAAAAATAGAATTTCTTAAATCTGATTAATCATATTTATAACTCCCAAATTAAATGTTTGTGTGAATATATATGTGGATATATATGTATTTGCATTGCATATGTTTACACATAATTTAAAATGTAATGCTAAAATTCATCAGTAACCAATACGCCAACTATTCTTGACACTAGGGCTCTTTAAAATCCTTCTACTGTCAAAAAAAATAAAAAAATAATTATAATGTCAATGGTACTATGCATGTTTGTTACTGATGAATTATAATATATAAACTCTAAACATACATGCATGTATAAACATACATGCTAAGGATACATGTGTACATCCACATATATAAAGTTCAGATGTATGCACAAACATTTAATTTGGGAATTACAAATGTAAATACATATGCAGATAAAGATGCTCTTATTAGATTGCACTTAGCAGCTCTATTTGTCATAAGACAAAATCAAGAAAGTCTGTCATCAGAAAAATGGATACATAGGGTAGGAGATATATGGTAGTTACATAATCTGGTGTGCATTTGAGAGGATTACAAATGAAGATGAGGAGTCGGGCCTGCTAATCAAGATATAACCAGAGAGGCTTCTGTGTGGGTATGGTCTTCTCCTGAGAATTCTGGGAAATCTGGCATTGCCTCTTTTTTGGTGGGAGACACCCCTCTCTCCCTGCTCACTCCCTGGGAGACATTATAGCTGAAAAGACACATGGAACTACTGTAGCGTCCTGAGCTGGAGAAGCCACCTGGACCTGCCTAATGCAAGCAGACCTTTGATGCTGGAGAATCCACATAGAGACCCCGGCCAGCTCTGAGATGCTCACATCGCCACTGTATCTAAAGACTTTCTATCCACTGACCTATGATCCTCCTGCATTTGGGGTCATTGCATATGTTTCATAAGCCTGAAGAGGACTTTTTATATTGGTAATGGATATATGGGCTAATATCAGACTTATGAGCTTGGACTGAACTGGGTTGAGATGCTTTCTTAATGTTAAATTAGCCTTTATGTAAAACTCTCTCTTATGAGAGTCTATGGATTTGCTTCTCTAATCTACCTGACTAACACAGGATATTCATTTAATCATAATATTACACATGAATAAAAGGGAAAAAGAGGGATAATAAAAGCTGGTGGGTATAGAAAAATTGATTTAGTAAAAATAGTTCAAATACATAAGACTGCAAACTTTATCTTAATTAAATAATATACAGGAATAAACAGAATTGATGTATAATAATACAAACCCTGTAATGATTATTTTATGGAAGAGAATGGTTGCTTCAACATTGGCTTGAGGAAAGCCTATGGTTCATATTTTATAATTCCATTGAATTGAGAATCTTAGTGTTCATTATATATGTTATTAATAGATAATTCAACTCACTCATTTTTATGTAAATTGTATCTTCAAAATTAATACATACTGCTAAGGTTAAGTAAGAACAAAGCTGAAAAGAAATGTTTATGCTCTTAAGTAAGGTGGACTACTATGTTTAGTACAGAGGTGGAACATGCTGTTTTGAAGAGAAGATGATAATAATATTAACTAGATTAGTCATTCATGCGAAAGTATTTGTGGCAGTCATGTGCTTAAGTTAATTTTATGATTGGAATGTAGGGGTGGAGTCTGGCCTGTTAATCTGGAGAAAGCCATTGAGTAGCCGATGAGGCCTCTATGTGGGCATGGCTTTCACCTGAGACTCCTGGGAAATCTCACGATATTTCCCTCGTAAAGATGAAAAGCTATCTTCCTCAGTTGTTGGGAGTTAGTTTCAGAGACGATTAATCACAGGCAACACAGAATGGCGGCGTCTGGGAGGCTGGAGTAGCTGGTGGAGAGACCACACAGCTTTGCCCTGATGAAGCCGGACCTCTGATGCTGGGGTAGCCACATGGAGGCCTCTTCCAGCGATGAGTTGCTTCTGCCACCACAGGATGCTGTTGATTTACCCTGAGTCCTGGAAGCGAGGAGACATGGGGAGACCCCTGTCGGTGCCGGGACTCTGTAGCCACTGACCTGTGACTTCGTGAGTCAGAGGGAGACTTTATGGACTGATTTCGGGCATATAGGTTAATATCAGACTTGTGACTTTGAGCTGGACTGGGCTGGGATGCTTTCTCAATGTCCTGTTCCCCTTAAATATAAACCCATTCTTTATATCCATATGCATGGCTTTGAAATTTGTTCCTCTAGTCTACCCGGACTAACACAGCATTCATTGAGCAGTAAATATTTGCCAGAAGTCCTGGTGGCCTACCCTGTTATATGTTAGGCTGCTCCAGATCAATGACAAGGCCAGAAGTCAGAACCTGCAGGAGAAAGATGGAGCTTTCTACTCTCAGAAATCCATAGGGACAGTTCTTACTTATAAGGTTACAGTGACTCAGACTCTATCTGATGGCAAGGAGTGAGCTCTCTACAGTGCATTCAAGCACTGAGAATATAATGGACAAGAATGAGAAGATACTACCCTAATGGAAGTTATGTTCTAACATGTATTGATTTACAATAATGAAAGAATGTATAAGTAGATGGACAGATAAGGTAGCATTACATTGGTGTTATAGTTTTAAAATGAGTAATTAGGGATAGTTCATAAATATATATATGAAGCAAGATGAAATTCAAAGACAGATAACTACTCATCAGTCTGTAAGCTGCTTCACTTATTCAAGTAGTCAATTTGGTTACTGGTGTTCATCTGAGTTAACATTTCTCCATTGTTAAAGCTAAAAATTTAGCATATCTCTAGCTTCTCATTCTGTATAAAATTCTGATCTTCATTACACTGTATGTTCCCACAAAAAATTTGGTCTTTTTTTTCTATGTGCTCTAAAGTGAATTTTTGAAAATAATGTCTCAGATTTTGGTCGTTATTTTGTACTAGTCCCCAATCTTTGTGTTAAAAAGACAATGGTGAAATTTGTATTAGAGTCTTGCTTAATTTTCATATATGTGAAGAAAGAAAATTGCATGTGTGAGTGCACCTGTGTATTTACTTGTATGTGAGGACTGGTAACTGTGCTCCACTGGCTCATTGGAATTATGTCTCAAAAAAGAAGTCCTGAGAGGATCTCAACAGCCTTTACCCAATTTGATGGAAGTGAGGAGTCCAGTTATTCACCAAATTCACAATTTCAGTTATTTAGGGAAAAATGAAAAAAGTAATAACATAAGCCATATTTTTAGTCAGGACTGTATAAGAGGAAAGTTTGGGTTATTTCTAGTAAGTTATTTAAATCAATACCCTTTGTGAAAATGAAAAGGCATCAATAATTTTGCTAGTTTTCTTTGAAAATTTGTGGTTGGAATATTGAAAGTATTAATTTGCTTAATCACTGTTCAGTTGAAAAAAACAATTATGCATGTGATGCTGCCCATTAAAATGAAATAATATGTGAATTACTGCAAATTGGCTCATGATTAAAAGAATAGTATGGAAAGAATTGCCAACAATGAGGCAAAATTTAAATTTTATTTAAATTTGCATAATCATCTATATTGAACATCATGTTTTCTTTTGTTTTTTATTCAGTCTATAGGTTGGGTTGCCGCTGGGCTTGGGAAAGCATGGACCCAATAAAGCTATTGTGTATATCTAAATAAATTCTAGATATAGGAAACATCTTCATTCAAAGGTGTCAACTGGTCTTTGTCCCTATCAACTTAACAATTCTGATTGAACCGGACACCCCCTTGGCTTACTAATTAGCACTTTAAAGCTGATCTTCTTTACCTTCATACTGTATATGCTGACATGGGCATGTTTCCTATGGACCAGCTTGCCAAAATACTTTTATCTTTCAAAAGTGGCCAAACAGAACAGCGAACAGGAGGAGGAGGCCTGGGGTTAAGACAAACTATGTTGACCCCCTCCCCAGAAGACGGTAATACAGCAGACAACACTGATATAGTCAGAGGAGCTTAGCAATGTGTCCAGACCACATGGGTGTGAACAAGGAGACCCACCAAACCCGAAAGCAGCCACTGCATAGAAAGAACGACAGGGCCAGCCCCACAGGAGACCCAACATTTCCTTACTGACCCATAGCGCGATGGGGACAGCAGTGGAAACATTTGTGGAAGGTGTACCTGGTCTGCCCCATGCACAGGGTAGTGACACATGAGCGGGTGCAAATGGGCAGCAAGGAGCCCTGCTGGGATGTGAGTGTCTTGAGATGGTACTGCACAGACTGCTATACTCTATACTGCTCTGAGTAGTTTGAGATACTCCTTGCGATAGTTACATAATCCCTTGTCAGTTGAGACTTAAGAGTGAAAGGTGGAGTTTGGCCTGTCAGTTAGGGCACAGCTTGATGAGCTCATCTGGAGGTGCTACGGAGATAAATAGCTCCCTGGATTCAGGACACATGCTGACTTCCTGTGAGACATTACTGACGACAAGCCAGGTGGAACTATGCTGATTCAGCCAGAGCCCTGGTTAGAAGAATCATGTGGAGACCCTGCCCAATGCTGAGCTGTTTTAACTGACACTGGCTTTATAGGACTTTCCACCCTCTGGCCTGTGATCTTTCTTTAATTGGCATCACTGCATGGCTATGTGAGCCTATAGAGGCAATTATGGTGTAGCATTGGGCATATGGGCTAATATTGGACTCATGGACGTGATCGGGACTGAACTGGGATGTTTTCTTAATGTATAATTGCTCTTTATGTAAAACTCTTTCCTATAAACATATGTCTATGAATTTGTTTCTCTAGTCAACCCAGACAAGCACACTACTATTTAAACATTTGGAATAGGATGGCATGTCCAAAAGAAGAGAAATTATGCACTACAAAATTTAGTGTCCTGGTTTTGGAAATCAAAGCGATTGCCATGGAGTTGATTTTGAATGACAGCAATGCTATAGAACAGAATAGAACTCCCTCCCCCTTCAGGTTTCTCGAGACTCTAAATTTCTATGGGAACGGGCAGGAAAAAGGAAGGACACACATGCAAGCACACATGTACAGGCAAAAAATACCCCATAGCAGCAATTCCTAGAAAATTAAATATTCAATGATGGGAATGAAATGTGTGATACTTTAATGTACCGCATTTGCTATATTCCTGTATTTTAAAAATACTCAATAATCTACATTAAAATCTGTTTTAAAATAAAATAATTAAAAATTGGAGACATATTGGTATGGTTGTTTAGTAAGTGAAGCACTTTGATGCCTAGGAGTATAAATTGCATCTGTTAGTTTGGAAAGTTGGACATATATCTTGACTGAAATTGAACATTTGCACACCTATCAACTCTTCTCCTAGTATACATCTATCAAAAATGTACATGTAAAAATAATTTGTTTAAGTGTACATGAAAGTTCACCAAAATACATCAGCAATTTGCAGCACTGTTTGATGTCACTTTGAACCAAATGCTATGCATCAGCAATAAAGTAGAATTGTAAACATAGAATGCTCTTCTTATGAGAGTGAATACAGCGTAGCTGCAAAAAATGTGGAGGAGTCTCATATAATGTAAAAGGTGAAATAACCATCGTACAAAAGGGTTCAACCAATAATAAAAACTAGATTAACATGGTATATAATCTAAAATGAAGGCAGAAATTCCCTTAAAGAAGGATAATTCTCAAATCAGGGTCTAAAGGACTCAAGGCTGCCCTGTGGTCTCTTTCTTAATGTGTCTGCTGGCTCCACTTTTGAATTCCATTTCTAAAAATTCAATTTCTGTATATTTAAATAGGTATTTACAAAATCAATATCAGAAAATTTAGATGTTAAAATAATGTCATTTTCATTATGAAGACTAATAATGAGAATTCAAAAAGCTTAAATAAATGAAAATAGAAAATATGAGTCAAGAGAAAGATTTTAATAACCAAAAAACAGTGTGTTAGTCTGGATAGAGAGAATCAAATCCATGGACCATTCATATGTGTATGAGACAATTTTCTATAGAGGTCAATGTGGTGGTCATGTGCTTATGTTAATTTCATGATTGAAATGTAGGGGTGGAGTCTGGCCTATTAATCTGGAGATAGCCATTGAGTAGTCAATGAGGTCTCCGTGTGTGCATGGCTTTCTCCTGAGACTTCTGGGAAATCTCACGATATTTCCCTTGTGAAGATGAGAAGCTATCTCACCAGTTGTTGGAAGTTAGTCTCAGAGACAACAAACTATGGACAAGACAAGATGGCAGCATCCAAAGAACTGGAGGAAAAGCCACACAGCCTTACCCTGATGGGACCAGACCACTGAAGCTGGAGAAGCCACATGGAGAGGCCTGCCAGTGCTGAGTTGCTTCTACCACCACTGGATGCTGTTGATGGACCCTGAGCCTTGGAGATGAAGAGCCATGAGAAGACCCTGCCAGCATCGGGATTCTGTATCCACTAACCTGTAACTTCGTGAGTCAGAAGGAAACATTATAGACTGATATCAGACATATGGGCTAATATTAGACTTATGACTTTGAACTGGACTAGTTTGGGATACTTTCTCAGTGTTCCATTCCTTTTGTATATAAACCTTTCCCTTATATCCATATGTGTGTCTATGAATTTGTTTCTCTAATTTACCCAGACAAGCACAGTTAATTTTACATTAAGAAAGATTCACAAACCAGTCTAGTCCAAGCACATAAGTCTGATGATAGCCTGTAAGTCTGATGCAATTTATAAAGTATTTTTCAGACTCAAGAAACACATACAATGACGCCAAATGCAGGACAATCACATGCCAGTGTGTAGAATGTCTTTGGATCCAGTGGCGTCGTGAGCATCTCAGAACTGACCAGGCCTTTTACCCCGGTACTTCAGGGGAGGTTCATGTGGCTCCTTCTCAGCAGTGTCTCACAGGACATCAGCCTCATCAGTAGTGAGTCTACAAGGGAGTAAGGCAGAGGGTCTCTCCTTCCTTCACAGGGGAAAAACTAGATTTCCCAGAATGCTCAGGAGAAGGATGTGCCCACACAGAGGCTTCATTGGCTATCTCCTGATTGACAGCCTAGATCCACCCCTATACTCTTTTTAAAAAATCACAAATCGGGGCTGACCCCCAGTGGTGTAGTGGTTGAGTGCAGGACTGCGGCCCGTCAGCTTGGCAGTTCAAACCCAGCAGCAGCTCTCCAGGCTGGGCCTCCCACTCACACCAGAGGGCAGTGATGCTAAAAAAAAAATTAAAAATCATTTTATTGGGGGCTAGTACATAGCTTTTCACAATACATAAATATATATACAGTGCCAAGCATCTTCACATCTGCTGCTGTTATCATTCTCCAAATATCCGCTTTTCCATTAAAGCCCTTGATATCAGTTTCCCATTTTTTCCTCTCTGTCCCTGCTCTCTCTCCCCCATCAACCCTCAATATTTTATAAATTATTATTGTTCTGTCATATCTTACACTGCCCAACCTCTCCCCCAGCCTATTCCTTTGCTGTCTATCCTCCAGATAGGAGGTTATGTGTAGATCCTTGTAGTTGGTTCTGTTTCTCTACCCCACCTTCACTCCACCCATTCAGGAACTCCAGTCTCACCACTGACCCCTCACACAAGGGGCTTATATGTCCTGAGTTCCTCAAATATCAAGCTCCCCTCTCTACCAGTGTACCTTCTCCAGTCCAGCTGGATTTGTAAGGTGGAGTTGGGACCATATTAGTTGGGGGAAGAAGCCTTCAGGAACTAGAGGAAAGTTGCACCTTGACTGGTCTGTCTCCTCCCCATGACTCCCCTGTAAGGGGGAGACCAATTACTCACCAGTGGGCCTTAGTTCCCCACTCTGCTTTTCCCTTCATTCGTAATGATGTGATTCTTGTTCTTTGATGCTTGCTACCTGCTCCGTTTGACCCCTCTTGATCACACAGGCTGGTGTGCTTCTTCCATGTGGGCTTTGCTGCTTCTGCATGGAATGGCCACTCGTTCATCTTCAAGTCTTTGAGGCTTCAGACACTTTATCATTTGGTAGTTGGGTACCATCTGTTTCTTTCACTCTGTTTGCCTCTGTATCCATTTGTCCTTCAGCAATCATATCTGGAATCAATTGATTTTGATTGCTGTTCTTTGATGCCTGATGAGGTGTTTCAACACCTCATGATCACATGGCCTGGTATGCTTCTTTTATGGTGGGCTTTGTTGCTCCTGAGCTAGATGGTTGCTTGATTATGCTCAAGCATTTAAGACCCCAGACACTGTATCTTTTGATAGCTGGGCCCCATCAGCTTTCTTCACCACTTTTGCTCATGCTTTCACGTCCTCTTGGGAAGGTGCACACATAGTGACATGATCCCTCTCCCTCCATCCCTGCCCCCACCCCCACCCCCCCATTTGATGCCTGCTACCTAATTCTTTCAACACCTCTTGGCCACACTGGCTGGTCTGCTTCTTCCATGTCGGCATGGTCACTTTTCAGGTAGATGGTCTTTTGTTTATCTTCAGGCTTTGAAGACCCCAGACACTATATCCTTTGATAGCTGGGCACCATCAGCTTTCTTCACTACTTTTGCTTAGACACCTATTTTACTTCTGTGATTATATTGGGCCAGTGAGTATCATGGAATACCAGAATCATAGAACAAAGTGTTCTTGCATTGAGGGAGCACCTGGGTGAGGGCCTAAGTTTCACTTGTTATCCCAGTACTTATCCTATAAATATGTCCTTAGATTTATACCCTCATTATCAAAGATAATTATATTTATTTATGTACATTCCTATGTTTAGACCTCTGCAAGTGCCCTTTGCTTCTAGTTCTTTCCTCTATTTTATTTCATCTCACTCCTGTCCCACCATCATGTTCCTCCTTCATTGGAGACTCAGTACTTCCTCTCAGTTGCATTACCCTTGCTTAATCCATACCAGGCATCTCACACCCTTACTTCCACCAATTCCAGACCACTTCTGGTTCCCCCATCCATGAGTCTGTCCACACTCCCTACCCCCTTCCCCCATGCCCCCCAGGAACCATTGGACCCTTCATTATCTCCTCCCAACTCTCTGATCAGGAGCATTCCCTTCTTGATTTGGTTAGTTTTGGGGGGTCAGCCCTCCTTGCTCCCCCACCACATGGTCCCTGAAATATCCTGTGTCACTGTTTGCTACAGTAGGGTGCCAGTGTGGTACATCTTGCTGTTGTTTGCCAAGTCCTTTCTGTGACCCATTAGGTCCCTGCAGGGGTGTACTCCTCTGAGCATTGTGTGTCTGTGTGGGCACAGGACCAGCTCTCTACCTCTTCCTCCCTTCTTTCCTTTCTCCCTGTGGGTGTGGCAGGGGGCCCCACCCCCAACCTGTTCTCTGCCACACCCACTTCCAGGAATGGGGTCAATCTGGCTCTGGTTGCATCAGGCCCTGTAGCTCTCTTTTCATGCATCCTTCCATGCACCCATGCTGTCTCCATGGTTGGGTGCTTCACAGTAGGATCTTCTCGCCCACTCTGCCTTCTTTGGAGACATGACCGGTACTCTCTCCTAACCAACCTTATACTGTTAATCCTAAAATTTACACCACAGATTTGTATAAGTATCATGTAAAAGGTATAAAATAAGAAAGTCATTCTATAGTTATTATGAAGAAACTAAAGGAAAAAAGTCAACAAACATACATTTTTCAAAAAAGAAGACAAAGTTTATTTAGAAGACAAATAAAAGACACTTGGTGTCTTACAAAAAAGAGCAAAAAATAAAAAACCACAGTAAAATAAAACATTGGAAAGAAAAAAATTAACCTTGTTAGCATTTAGATCCAAGCAAAATATATTTCAATAATTGTAGCATAGGTTGTCACAAACACATATCACTAGATACAATTGTAAAAGATAAATGTTTGATGTTAAAAAATGTTTTCAGATAGAATGTGCTACAAGAAAATAATGAACTAACAGAGTTAAGTATGAATAACCTGGACATTCCAATCTAGAGTTTGAGATAAGAAAGTGCATATGTTTCTTTTTAAGTTAAAGAAAGGATCTTTAAAAGAAGGATTCATTTCCTGGCGCAGAACCAATTCACTGTCTTCAAATTAGAGAAAATGTGTTTTTTATAGAAGGTAGCACCAGCTAGAGGCTGGCTGCAACACAGGATGCCTTGATGTAGCCCTTTTAGAAATCAGAATACATAGAGAATATATACTTTTTACCTTGGAATTCACACCCTGGGGAAATTAACTTAGGTTTCAGGATAACCACAGGAAATTTGTTGCTGACCATAAGAAAGTAAACATAGTACTGTGTTTAAGTCTTTGGTAAGTCATGGATGTCTCTGTTGACTAAAAAGATCACAGGACTAACCCTTTTGGGTGAGTTATCTGTACCATGCAGGTAGCATCTGCATCCACTATATTACCTCTGGGTAATATAGTGACTTTCAAAATGACATTAAGACTGTTATAAGTAAAGTAACTTACACAAATTGCACTAAGTAAAATGAGCACCAGGAGAACTAAAATAAACTCTCTTAAGCTAGAGAACCTCCAGGTAGTAGCAGGTTGACCAAGTGTGATATTTCGGTTTATTGTGCCAACTTAGCCATTAGGAACATGAGGGATTATTCAGGTCTTAATTTGATTGGATGGCAAGGAGATAATGGCTCTGCAATGTCTCCCCCCCCCCCCTCTTTCTAGTGACCAGAAGGTGCTGGAGAGGACTTGCTGCTGCTATAGGTAGTTCTCTACCTCAACCTGTGAGCCTGTGAGCCAGGCAACCTATGGGTCATGTTGTATGATGTCACTAGAGCATGAGGCTCCTTCAAGACCCATTTTACCAGGCTGCTGATGTATACACTGCTTGAACATGAGGGTCCTGTCAGTTTGCATTGTTTATGGCCAATAGTCCATTCAGACCTTCTTCATTAAGCTCCCATGCTACTGACTTTTGGTAATCCACCCTACTGTTTGCTGTTTGTGGGCAGACTCTGCTTGGCTTGCAGAGGATCCTCTTATCTGCTTCCATGACCTTGGACATGGCAGCCCACATGAGTTGAAGGACTTGTGGTATATTAGCTATTCCATGGAAGTGAGTTGAACTGAATCCTCTGTACTGCCTTGTAGATAAATTAAGTTTATGTATGTATGTGTGTATGTATGTGTGCATATATATAAACACATATATACATATATATATTCATAGGTGTCCTGGTTTTGTTCCTCAAGAGAAAGCTGCCCAAGACACCAAGAAATTTAAAAATAATGAAGCACTGCATCATTAAAATCAGTAGCAAATTTGTCTTGTCTCTTAAATACACAATTAGTACACAAAGTTTAATGGTACTTTACTCAAGAACATTCATCAATAGGAAAGTAGATAAGAAAAATTCTTTGTAAATAATGATAGTATGTTAAGGTAGCCAATGCTTTTCCAAATTCATTTATGGATTGAATACAAGGGCAATTCACGTAACAATTTTGGGTTCGTTACTTCAGAAGACTATGACTGGGGACTGTTAATAATCTCTGAACATGAATTATACCTCTACATACATAAAAACAAAGTTCTTACAACTGGATCAATTAGCTTCATGATAAATGGTAAAATAAATTGAAGTCAATGATTCATATTTCTTAGGTCAATGTCCATGGTAAAGTAAAGCGTAAGTGAAGCAAAGGAAGACTTCTCCAGGAGTTGGGACTGATATTGTGACTGCAGCAATGGGCTGCAACATCACGATTGGCTAGTGCTTTGTCCTGCTGTACATGAGTCAGAACTGACTCAATAGCATCTCAACACAAGAGAAACATAGAGTAAAAGAGATAGCTGGCTAACTTGCATTGAGTCTAAACTGGTGTACCTCAACTAGCAATTCAACCTAAAAACAGATGCCTCTTGGAAGTAAAAACCATTAAGTCTCATTTACGTTAGACTCTTTGCTGGAGAAAGATATCTTTCTTGTTAAAATAGCGGGTCAACAAAAAGAAGACTGGTATCAGGCATGGGGACTAATACCAGACTTATGGACATGATCTGGTCTGGCCTTTGATGTTTTCTTTATATACAATTAAACTCTTTTTGTTTGTTTGTTTGTTTTGTTTTTTGTTTTTTGGGGGGCCATCACTGCTCTCCGGTGGTGGGAGTAGGAGGCCCAGCCCCACTGCTGGAATTGAACTTCCATCCCAGTGGGCCGCAGTCCTGCGCACAACCACTACGTCACCGGAGCTCAGTCCTCAATTATACTCTTTATATAATTCTTAAACACATATGAGTGTCTATGAACTTGTTTCTCTAGCTAACCCAGACTAACACAGAAACTTACCAGTTTTTTCCCCCTCCATAAATGTTGCTGAAGCTATTGGTTATCTATATGAAAATAAATAAAATTTGAATTCTACCTCACACTTTCACAGAAATCAATCTCAAAAAAATAAATTTCTAAATCTGAAAGAGTAATTTTAAAAGAAAACAGGACAGCAGATTATGTTGATAGTATCAGAATAAAAATTAATTCTGGGACAAAAACTGATTGATTAAAACAAAAGTTCACTGAGTGAAACTTTGATAAAATTCAACTAACTTAAAATGAAAAATTTCTGCTGATGAAATTCCTGCTCCCCCAAGAATTAAAACTGAAATATTTGAAAGACATATACCTAAAACTATATTTTTATCTTGAGTACAGAATTACAAATCAGTAAGACAGAGTCAAACAACTTAATTCATGCTTAGTGAAATAGCATGTACAAGTCATTCAAGGGTATTTTAAAAGGACAATATCAATAAACTAAGCACTGTATACTTAGCCTATCAATGTTAAAAAAAAAAAGACAGGATTAAGTGTCAGAGAAGACAAAGAAAACCAGGGATTTCTAAACAATCATGGTGAAGGATATGCATTTACCAATCTTAGTAAAAAGATAGTAGCAATTAGGTAGAAAGACAGGTGGATAGAGAGGGAGAGGTAGGTAGGTCAGGAGGTAGATAGGAAGGAAAGTAAACAGATAAGAAGGGAAGTAGGAAGGTAAATAAATGATAGATCATCACTATGGGGCATATTAAAGTTATCCAGAATATCACAGAGTGCCATGGCGTTTTTCTGCTGGTGTTTGAGCTAACAAAGAAAATTGTCACCATTAAAAATATTGATAAATTTGGAATCTCAAAGACTTGAAGATAATCTAGTCACCATTCAGTGCAGAAACAGCAAAGTCCACATGCAAGAAGCACACCAGCATGCGTGATCAAGAGGGGCCGAAGGGAGCAGATATCGAGCACCAAAGAACAAGAATCACATCATTACAAAGGAGGAGGAGAGCAGGGTGGGGACCTAAGGCCCACTGGTGGGTAATTGGTCACCCCTTTACAGGGGAGACACGGGGAGGAGACAGACCAGTCGGGGGGCAGCCAGGCAGCCAGGCGGTGATGATGCATACAAGTTTCCTCTGATTCCTGAAGCCTTCCTCCCTGTCCCCCAACCATCATGGTCTCAACTCTACCTTACAAATCCAGATGGACTGGGGAAGTCACACTGGCATAGAGGGGAGCAGGAGATAAGGGAAAACCAGGATGGATGGGCCCCTTTGGGCCAATGGATAGATTGGAGATACTGGAAGGGTGGACAGAAGGGGGCGTAGAGAGATGGAACCAACAGCAAGGATATATACACAAGCTCCTATTTGAAGGATGGGCATCAAAGGAGTGGGTTAGGGGAGAGGTCGGGCAGTGTAAGATATGACAGAACAATAACAATGTATAAACTATTGAGGGTTGGAGGGGAGGAGAGACCAGGGGAAGAGGGGAAGGAATGGAAAAGCCGATACTAGGGGCTTAAGGGAAAAGGTGGACCATTGGAGAACAATAATAGAAGTGGACATGTGAGGGTGCTCGACGAGTATGCTTATTCATATATTGTGAAAAACGATGTATGAGCCCCCAATAAAATGATTGAAAAAATATATTGATAGAATTTAATATTGCAATAGTAAGTGAAAAGCTTTATATATATTTGACACATAATCACTTAAAAGTGAAAGAAAACAAAATGTCATCATATCCATCCAGCTTGATTTAGAAAAAAAGAAAATATAATTGCCATGCCCACCCCTCAAAAAAAATATCCAACTCATTGTCATCAAATTGATTCTGACTCATCCTGAGCCTACCCAGAATTTCAAAGTCTAGACATCCTTATAGGAGGAGATGGTCATTTCATTTTCTATAAAAAAAAAAAACTGTATATTTCAACCAGTGCTCTATAGCTTGCTTAAAAATAATTCAAAATGAGTGTTTGTGATATTAACGTTTATATAATGTTGCAGAATTTTGTTTCAATTTTTCCTTCTTCTAATATTCTAAAATTTAAGATAAACTGACCATTCCAAAGTATACCTTTGACTTGAATGAAGTTTCCAACCATAGATAATTTTGTGGTGAAACAAGTTTATGCTTTGTTAAATAATTTTGCCTCTATGAAAACTAACATTTTCTAAAGTATATTGCACTGCTCTTGATATTCCCTCTACAATGATTTTACTGGCAAAAATCTGTCTATATAAGGTCCATAATGACTCTTGCAAGCTTCAAATTTTATGCTGAAATTTGAATCTTGACAAATAAAATTTTCATTGCTGTTTCTTTTCTTGCAATTTATGAATTGAGTTTAACTTAGTAGGAATTATAATAATTGTATCTTTAATTTCTATCGATGCAAATTGTTCTAAATCATTATAGTATTATCATGTAAAATAATATACTATAATATATCATATCTCTATTTTATATAATTTGTCAATGCTATTCTCTAAGCAGCAGAGATCAATTTAAATACATTTTTCCTTTTTTTCTTCATCTGATTCATTAAGAACTTTGACTCAATTGTGTTCTTGTTTTAGTTGTATTTATACGATTTCTTGGTACTAATGCCCAGCGTATGTGTGAATATATCAAACCTGTAACACATATTTGTGCAACTATAGCAACCTGAGTTCTAATTTAAAAACAATTTTATCTTTTATTGTGATTGTTCATATAAATCACATATTCTTAACTACAAAATATCCTGTGAATTGATCATGGACTATATTCCAGAAATTATTTTAATCTTTACATGTATCAAGTCATTTAAAACATTTAGCAATAAATTACGCCATTTTACAGATAGGGATGCTGAGGCAGAGTAAGGAGAGCTTTTTAAAAGTTAACACAGCTCTTAAGTGGATGAATTGGAATGTAAATACATGAAGTCCAAATACAGGAGACTGAATTCTATGCATATATCAAACTAAATTATGAGTGCCCAAGAAATAGTAATGTCTAAAAAAATTATATTTGAAAACATGTCTATTACACAACAGGATCTAGATATAGGAATATTAAGTGGTGACATCTGCTATTGTGAGAAAACCCCCATGAGTTGGGTCCTCAGCTCAGAGGGGAGGCGGGCTGCTCTGTGTGCCTGCGCACATGGACAGACCGGCTGGAGCTAAACTTGCCCCTGAAAATGATGAGCGGAAATCAGCTCAGTCAGGCAAAATGGCACATCTGGAAGGCAAAATAAGCAGTCAGAATCAAGGAGATCAATTCAGAATAACAGGCCTGCTCAGATAAGCAGATTGCACCAGGCAAGAAAAAACCCGGCAGGCGGCACGGAGCAGTGATTCAGGGTGGCGAGCAGCTAGCAGAATCCTGAAGAGAGATTTAGAATTCTGTGTAAGATGTCTGTCTCCGAACAAACAGAGAGAGAAAAGTTGTAAGGACAAGAACTAAAGATGCAGGTTTATAAAGCAGGGAATGGAGTGCAAGGTAGAGGCAATATCTGAATAAATTTGAGTCTCCTAGAAGAGATATAAAAGAAAACTTTGAATTTAATACACAATTATTTATTTCCTAAACTATAGTACTTACAAAAATATTTCCCTAAGATCATCTTTTCTTAAGCTTGCTAGTTTGGCAAAATGTTAAAATATGCAGATTAATAATAGTGGCGGTCTATATATTTATAATTCACTGTGTATCACAATGTATGAAGGACTTTGCTTAATCTTTAGAGAACATACTAAACAAGAAAATTATGATTCAGATCTAAAAATGTAAGTTACAAAACCATGATTTTAAAAAGCCTACCAGGGTTTTATTGGCAAAGAATATGGAGAAGATATATGGTTAATAGCATTTTGTTATTAACAGCAAATATTTACAGACAGTATTCACTGTGTGAGACAGACTCAGTTTTGTTGTCTTAGCCCTAGATCGTTAATATGGCATACATTTCTCCAGATAACTCACAAGAATCATTGTCAAAAATATAACATTGACAGATCAGTAACAACACAAATATTACTTATCTACTTATGTTTTCAGTACCAGACAATGTTTTGAAGCTACACATAAGGTTTCCAGTGGTCCTTTCTCAAGGTCTCTTCTTAGTCTGGAAGCTCTGACGAAGTCTGTTTGCTTTGAATCATGCAGCTGGCATCTGAAATATCAGTGACATAGCTTCCAGCATCATAGAAACACACAAACCACCACTGCAGCACAAACTGGAGCGACATCATAGCTGCAACAATGGACTCAGGCATAGCAACAGTGGTGAGTATAGCCAGGACCAGGCAGTGTCCCTTCTTGTTGTATGCTAAGTTCACTACAGGTCAGAATCTAACAGCAGCCGCAGCAGCAGTCTTTTCATCAGGGCGATGAATAAAACAGGATTCCATATTTTGGCCATGGATTTACTAGTGCCTTAGAGATCTCAATACAGTTCTCTGTGCTATAAAACACTTACCTTGAAGAATAAAATTAAGTAATAGACAATCTCCACAGACTTGAACCATTTTGGTTACTCCTTGATTAACAACTACCTTAAAATCTCTTAGAAGTACTTGTATAGAAGTAATAATTTTAACATTATAACTAAAAGAATCAGTTTCTAAACTAATTTTAAAGTTGTACTGCTATTAAATTATAGAACTGTTTCTTGCGATTACCTAGGAACCCTGGCAGTATAGTCATTAAGCATTGGGTTTCTAGCAGCAAAGTGCATATTTCGAAACCACCAGCACTCCCACAAGAGAAACAAATGAAGCTTTCTCCTCTGTAAAGATGCAGAGGTTCAGAAACTTACAGGGGTCAGTCTACCCTGTCCTGTATGAGTAGAAATCAACTCCACCTCCATGACAGTGACTTTCTTGATTTTGTTTGTGACCACAAAGTTTTGAACTTGGTGTTTTCTGACTTGGAGTTTTATTTTTAAATTGCCTCTGGCTTCTGCGGGAGTTCAATCATAAATGCAGATGGATCAACCAAGATTTCCTTAACGTTTAGAAGGTATACTCAGTCTTGAGAGAACACTCCAGCAGCCATTTGTATCCTTTGGAGATAAAATGAGATAAAACTGAAATAAACAATCTGCAGACATACTGATGAAATGGTGGAAAACTTCTAGGAAGTGCGTGTTTCTGGGTTATAGGTGCTTAAACTGTCAAATATCTCCAGCGTGATCAGGCTGGAGGAGGAAATATTCCTTTTGCTTATAAGAGGCATTTCACTTGTTCCCACTTTGTCTCTATGATAAATTAGTGACACCACTTAGCATTCCATTACATCTCTGGGGATTTTATCTATGATTCCCAAACCCTGGAAGTAGGAAGAAATCTAGACACAGACTCATGTTCTGGACTGAAACCTTACACAGGACATTGGTAGCTGCACTGACACTTTGTTGGCTAGGGAGATGTCCCTAGTCTCTCTGAGATCTTACTTGATGAACTCAATTAGCACATTCCCTCAAATATAAGACAGTCATTCCTGCTGATCTCATTTCTCCAGATGCCTTCAGAGGTGTGATAGTTGGGTATTTTGTGCCAACACAGCACCTTAGGAAGATGTGGGTTGTTTAGCCTTTCAATCAGGTCACAGGTTGATGACCCCTTTTGGAGGAGCAGCAGAGACAATTGGCTCTTCTAGGCCTGCCCTTCCTCTCTCTCCCTGTTGATCAGACCAGTGTCCAGCCTGAATAGCTTCTCTGCCTCAACCCGGTGCTGTACTTACCTGTGGGTCAAGTCAGCCAGTAGCTCCTGATGGACAGCACAGTTGCACCTTGCTATTCCATGCCGCAGAGTCACTCCACCTTGTCATGTCTGCTGAAAGACTCAGCTTGTTTTGCCACTCCAAACTCTGCTCCTCTCACATCCACTTCATATAGTCATGCAGGGAAGCTTCACCTCCTCTGTTTCTCTGTGCTACTGACCTCTCCTATACTATCTTATCCCTCTAAAGTCAGCCTTCCTAGCGTTGGGCCAGTGGCTGCAGTGGGTTGAAAGACTATTCAAAAGTAAGTTGACTGAGCTCTCTGTATGGCTCTGTGGGCTAATTTGCTGTTGCATTCCTTTCACTATATAAATCTATCATCTATCTATCATCCATCTACCTATCTATCATCACAAGTGCTCTGGTTTTATTTCTCTAAAGAATCTTCTTTACCAAAATAGAGTCTTGGGAAATATAGTGTTCTTGTCCGTTAGTACTAAGTTTGCCCACAAAGGTATTCGTAGATCTGATATTCATGCATGGAGCCATCATTGTCTGCCATCATGGTGTAGTTTTTGGACATTCATCTAAAAGCTGGATAATTGTAAAAATTATTGGGATCTTCATGCTTCCTTGTCTTTTCTGGGTATCACAAAATTGCACTTCAATTTTCCAACCAGAGCTTAAAGACAATGACACTCCCACAAAAGACGGGCCTTTATGGTAACAATAATATCAGAGAGTTACAAATTTCTTTGCAAAATCAATCATATAAGATTACTGAGGCATAAAGTTCAGATGTCAGGAAGGTATCACAAATAAAGACATATGGAAATTGGAAACATGAAAAAGAAATGGGAAAAGTGCTATTACATTGTAGAGATTACACAGAGGTATCACAAATCAAAATGTGAATAGAAAACCTATTCAGTCTGTAACTTTTACTGAAATAAGAATTTATTTGTATTTACAAGTTAAGCAAATTAGCTCCTCCCCAAATATCAGAATTACATTTGTATTTCTATATGGAATTATATCCATCAGCTAACAAGTCTTTTTGTACCTTGAAAATTGCATTTATATTTAAATTAACTTGTATCAAAAGTATCAAAGATTTGTCAATTGCCTTGAATTCAAATTAGCTAAATTTATAATTTTTCACTTTAAGCTGAACAACACATAAGTGAGGTACATTTTGATAGCTCAGAAAACTCTCCAGGTTTGTTAGAATGAAATTGCCTAAACTTGGCAAAGTGAAATTATATTAAAAATCAACAAGATATCAACAAAATATAAACAAGATTTCATCACTCAAAAGTTCCCTGACATTTTAAAAATAGTATGATTGCTGATTTAATTATAATATCCACACATCAAAGATATTTCCCTTGATAACTAAGCGGAAGCGTAAAATATATTATAAAATAAATTAATTATATAATCATTACATAATGATTATGATGTTTTCTATTTCATACATAATCTTATAAAGAATTACACAAAATACATTAGGGGTGCCATTTAATGGATAAGGCTAAATAGCCCATTTATGTTTCTACATGTTTTTCTACAACAATTAGGGTTGTCTGTACTGGCAGTTGGGTTAGTTTTGAATTTAAGCTCCCTAATGCCCTCTGTTAGAGAAAGAGGCTCGATGCTCTCCCGAAGATTTTCAACTTCAGTGAAGCTCCAGGGTTTCTAAGAGTTGGAATCAGCTAGATGGGAGAGCTTTTGAGTATTTGGCTACACTTCAAAAATGTGGGAGCTCATGTAAAGATGGTTAAGCCAGTTGTTTCTATTGTTTATAACACAGCTATAGAGAAGTTCATTTTAACACAGAGTTATAAATCTTTATGCAATTCTTAAAGGAAATACAAGCTTTAGAAAACTAAGTGTTTAGATGAACTAGGAAATTTCTGGTGGAAAAATGTATGTGAATCCTGTGAAAGTGAAAAATATTGTTGGCAGAAGAAATGTCATATATGATATTTAGATCTCTCTTGAAAAATCATTTGTTTAGAATCATTGATGATTTAAATTTATCAGTAGAAAAGCTGCATGAAAATATATGGAAGAAGTAGAGATTTTATACAAAGGTTTGTCAAGAAGTGAAGTAAAGAACACAGAGACATGGGATCAGTTTGATGTTCAAATAGGGAAAGGGTGTGGTTTAGAAGGGACAATTTGGGGCTGAGCCCTAGTGGTGTAGTGATTGTACGTGGGACTGCGGCCCACTGGGATGGAGGTTCAATTCCAGCAGAGGCTCCACAGGAGCAAAGAATGGGCCTCCTACTCCCACCACCAGAGGGCAGTGATGCCAATAAAACAAACAAAACAAAACAAAAGGGACAATTTGTAGGTAGAACTAATAAAAGCAGTAAGAAAATGTACGAGAGTTTGATTTTAAAATCCTATATGAGTGACAGCAGAGCAGTGGTCCAGGCAGTGTTTTGTTCTATTGCAGGCAGGGTGACTGAGTTAGAACGGAGACTCGAGAGCATCTCACAGCAGCCACAACAGCACACTGGGAGAGGTGCAGCTCCGAAGTGGAACAGGCGAGAGCAGGTTCTGCTCTGAGATAGGTCTCTGTATTTCGACAGTTTACTTATCCTAAGAAGCACTTTTCTGATTAATGAAATAGAACTGTCAATAATGATTTTATCATATTAGATGAATATATATACACATATATGGCATAATTTGCTAATGTTATCAGGTAAAAGTTGGATTCCTAACCTCAAGGTTGGTGGTTCAAAGCCACCAGTCACTTTTCCAGAGGAACATAAGACTACCTACTCCCATAAATATTTATGGCTTGGAAAGCCCCATGATGGGCTGCTATTAGTTGGGACTGACTCAGTGGCAGTCATTTGACCTTGAAATACAATTTTTGCTGCTAATGATATAAAGATGATAAAGACTGCTTTTAGAGTAGCAGGGGAGTTAAATAAGGCAAAAGGCACACTTAATACAAGACAACTGCAAAATAAGAGATGTGTACAGGTCATTATGTGAAGACTAGGGAGGACATCAAACTCAGCATGTTTTAGTCAGAGAAGAAGCCTTGCAGGAAATAAAGTTTGAGTCTTAAAATATAAGACACAGTCACTGAAGCAAAACTAAAGAGCATTCCATGGAGAAAAGTCAGCATACACAAAGAAACAGAGTTGGAAAACAAATACCTATACAGCAGTAGCTATTGCTGTGATACTAAGTGGATGGATCACAGTGGCAGAGAGAAGGCTACAGAAAGAAAGAGAAAGCTGTCATAATTCAGAGACTAGTGTATGCCAATGGGGATTTCTAGACTTTAATCAGGTAGACCAATAAAA
Source organism: Nesogale talazaci (assembly GCA_004026705.1). Classification (NCBI taxonomy): domain Eukaryota; kingdom Metazoa; phylum Chordata; class Mammalia; order Afrosoricida; family Tenrecidae; genus Nesogale; species Nesogale talazaci. Next base: position 80,809 of record PVJH01006071.1, read on the forward strand.
AAATATTGGTAACATACTTGGTGAGATTTATTGGGATAATAGTCACAGGAAAATTAGGACATAACAGTGATTATAAGGATCATGAAAAACTAGATAACAATTTTCTCTATTTTACATAAATATAATAGATATGAGTCTACTTAATGGGAGCTATCAATTGATTGATAATTTTTTTAAAAATCTGATATGACAAGTTTGCAAGTTAGAAAGACCACATAGGAATAAGTGTGACAAATAAATTTGTTGCAACAACAAAAAAAAACAGAGATAAGGAGAAAAAATTAAAACATGAGCTTATTGGCTATGATAGTATATTTGAATAGTTTATTAATTGCATGTTTTTGGCAATATTTTATTAATTTAAACTTGAACCATTTTAATTTATTCTCAAATGAATTTTGAACAATTGATTTTAATGCCAATAAATAAAATTTTATTCTAAAATATCAGATAATGAGACATAGCTTAAAAAGTAACTTTACTCAAACTAAGTCCATAATAAGAGTAATATCAAAGCACCTATTAAGCATAAAGATTATATATCCTGTAAGACACTGAGTTAATTGCTTTTGTTTCATAAGAAGTCATCTTAGTGTCCAGAATTCTGGTTCCAGTTAGTTGGGCAAAGGTCCAATAATTTTCATTAGAGAAATCATTCTAGCTCCTTTAGAGAAGAAGAAACTAAGACACACAAGGCACCTGCACAAATTTCCAAGGCAAGTTAGTAACAAGACAGGCCAGAATCAACTTCTCTTGATTGAGTCCTGAGTTGATGCTTTCTCAAGCACATTCACACCAACACCGACTCACAAGGTCTTGTTTCTCAGACTGTAATCAATTGAGTGGGGAGCAGAGCCTGCAGAGTTTCTCCAGATGAAGACGATAAAGATTACTTCTGATCCCCTTATTGAGAATGGAATGCCTCGGTATATTTTCCCCAGACAGGCTAGAGTAATTTACTTAGTGTAGCGCTTATAGCCTTACTTGAGTTCCACCTGAGTCTGAGCCTGGCACACTGATGCAGATATGAAGGACATTATGCATCATATGGCAAAGCAGGATGTGCAAGTGAGGAAGCCAGTGTCCATAAAGACACAGGCACCGATGACCATGATAAATTCCATGTCTCTCTCCACTGAGTTTTGGGAAGTCCATAATTATAAGAAGAGTGTGGGTAGAACACAAGGGCATCCACTCTTGCGATTGTGTAAAATACCCTAGTATAACCTGACAGAACCACAGTGAGAAACTTGTGGGGGAAAATAAAAGGTTGTGAAATGCTTGTGTTTGATAAATGTGACTTCATTTGTAGACACATCATTTCACATCACCAGCCAGACAACAAAGCAAATGGCCTCAGAGTCATCTGCTTGTCATACTGCCAGTTATGCAGATATCTCCCTTAAAATTATTTCAGCTACCTTAGTTTTAGCATAAATTGCTATGATTTTTCTCTTCTGTGTTGAAAAAGTAGCAACAAATAACAACAAACTAAGTACAATTTTGATGCTATTTAGAGCCACTGGATAAGGTCACAAACTAAGATAGATAAATATGGATTGGCCACAGCTACAAAGTCATATATGTCCTTGGTAGTTAAATAGTAAAATCATTAGTAAAATAGCATTAAAGCTTCCTGATATTCCTTCAATGGTATTCTAAAATCACAAAATAGCTAATATGTGTGAAGTATCCATTGTACACTGGATGTTTTGCTAAGTACGCTACACATGCATCTGGTTGCTTCTTGACAAAATGTCACCAATCCCAATTTACACATTTGCAAATGAGCTCAGAATCATCTATCTCATTGATTTGTCAGGTGATTAATTTTTATTATAAATGTACAGTCGAGTAGACGTACATTGACAGTGAGAGACATGAAGCAAGAAATTTCATTGCTGATGTCAGATAGATCCTGACTGAGTAGAGAATTCCAAGACAATGCTTACTTGTGATATATTGACTGTATCAAGACATACAACTGTGTGAATCATAACAAACTATGGCTAGCCTTGAGAACAAGGGGAATTCTAGAACACTTCATTGTATTCATTCCAAACATGTATATAGATCAAGAGATACTTCTGTGAACAGAACAAAGGGATACTGCATGGTTTAGAATCATGAACAATGTTTGTTAGGGTTGTATCCTTCACTGTATTTATTCAATATGTATTTGGAGTACCATGGAAGTTACATAATCTGTTGTCAACTTGAGAGTTTGAAGACTGAAGGACTGTGGTTTAGTCTGTTAATCAGGTCTCCATTTGAAGATCTTATTTGGAGGCGCTAAGAAGATAAATAGCTCACTGGAGATGGGACATAGACACTCTCCCTGCAAGATATTCCTGTTTACAAACCACATGGAATGACACTGATAGAGCTGGAGCCCGGGAGAAGGAGGCGCCACATGGAGACCCATGCCAGCACTGAGAAGCTTCTACCACTCCTGGATCTAAAACACTTTCCACCAACTGGCCTGTGATCTTGCATTCTCTATGTTTGCATATGCTGTGTGAGTCTGAAGAGGTACTTATAGATTAGAATTATACCAATGGGCTAAATCAGACTTATAAACTGGAACGGTACATGGCTGAAATATTTTCTTAATATGCAAGTACTCCTTTATATAAAGCTCTTTCTTTTTTTTAAATTTTTCAATTTTTATTTTAAATTGGGTGGAAAGTTTACAAAGCAAATCAACAATTTTACATTAAACAACTCATGCAAATTTTGCTTCACCTCATTTATTGCTTAATTCCATTTTAAACAAAGATTTATTTACAAGTACTTTAAAAATTTCCTAGTGGGCAAGCAGATTTTGGCTAAGGTATTGCTGTTTTCTAATTCTCTAAAATTTCTCATCAGTGTGAACTCTTTGATGTCTATTAAGCTGTGGGGCAGTTGGAAAGCCTTTCCACACTCCTTACATTTATAGGGTTTCTCACCACTATGGATTTTTTGGTGTTGATTAAGTTGTGAACTAGAACTAAAAGTTTTCCTATGTTCTTTACATTGATGGAGTTTATCACCAGTGTTAATTTTCTGAGGATGAGTAATTTGAGAGTTAAGGTATGTTTCTTATTTTTGTTACTTATTTTGTTATCATTAATTCTCTGATGTTGAATCAAGCCTGACCTACTATTAAATGTTTTTCCACACACCTCACATTCACTGTCTTTTTTATTACAATTTTTTTCATTTTGAGCACAGCATGATTGGGACCTGAAAGGTTGACTTTCCTTGTATTTACAGGATTTCTCTCCAGTATGAATGCTCTGATGTATTCTACCGTGTGTTATTGCTGTGCCTTCCTTATTATCTTTGAACTTGACACACTCAAAGTTAGAGCTTGAAGGTCTTTCTGTTACTGCTTGCTGCAATGATTCAATTTCACAACTTTCCTCTTTTATGGATAAATTCTTGATTTCCATTCTGGACTCCCAATCTGGGCACCATCCTTTTGCTTCCTCTCTCCTAACCATCCAGAGCTAGTTCCTTTGCTCCAGTAAGGAGATCACATCTGGCTTAAAACCAGAGAGTCCAAGTAAGACCAGGTTGTTGTAAGCCTCCAACATTATATCTCGATATAAACCTTTCTGTGTGGATTCCAGGCATATGTCTGATACCAATCTATAGATTCCTCTTCAGACTCAAGAAACACATGCAACGGTACTGAATGCAGGGAAATCACATGCCAGAGGGTGCAAAGTCTTGTGGATTCAGTGGCATTAGAAATATCTCAGCACTGGCAGGGATCTCCACATGGCTCCTCCAGTTCCCAGGACACAGGGTCTATCAGAGTAGTGCTGTGTCTCTTGTCAGTAGAACATCTCACAGGAAGTAAGCAGAGAGAAAGAAATGACTCCTGCTTCCAAGGAGGAACTATAAGAGTTCCCAGAATTATCAGGAGAAAGCCATGTTTACCCAGAGGCTTTATTGGCTATGACCCCTTTGACAGAGGAGACTTATCCTTTCACTCTTAATCCTCTCAAGTTCCAAATTGACACCAGATTATGCAACTACTACAACCATGATATCCACTATTGAACCAAAAAATAACATCATGATAAAGGGACAAAAACCTGAAATTGTAAATGATTTGGTCATGTTTGATCCCACAATAAATTCTCATGGAAGCAATAGTCAAGAAGTCAAAAGATTCATTTTATTAGGTAAATTTTCTGCACAAGACCACTTCACAGTATTAAAAAGCAAGAATGTCACTTTGAGGTCTAAGGTATGCCTAGTTCAGCAACAGTATTTTCAACTGCCTCATAGGCATGTGCAACATGGATATTGAATACAGAAGACTGAAGAAAAGTTGATGCGTTTTAATTGTGCTGCTGAAGAAGAGGATTAAAAGTGCCATGGCTTTCTAAAAAGACAAACTGTCTTGGAAGGCCAGAGTGCTCTTTAGAGTTAGAGATGGAAGGAATCTGTCATATACTTTATACATACTGTAAAAAGAGAATAGTCCCTGGAGGACAACATACTTGGCAAAGTCGAAGAGCAAAGAAAGAGGAAGGCCCTCAACAAATGCATTGATACCACGACTGCATCAATGGTCTCTAGCAGAGGAAACATTGGGAGGATGGCCCAGGACTGGACAAAATTTCATTCTGTTATCCATAGGATTGCTGGCACCAGCTCATTGGCGCCTAAGGACAAGATTGAGGAGAGAGCTTTCTCAGGAACTGTTATCTAGCATCAATTGTGAGAGTGCTGTGCTGGGTGAGTGTGTTAGTCCGGGTAGACTAGAAGAACAAATTTCATGGACACACATATGGATAAAAGGAAAGGCTTTATATACAAAAGGAATGGAACACTGAGTAAGCAGCCCAGCCCAGCCCAGTCCATTTTAAAGTCATATGTCCAGTATTAACTCATATGCCCGAAATCAGTCTATAAAGTCTCCTTCTGACTCACGAAGTCATAGGTCAGTGGGTGCAGAAGCCCAGCACTGGCAGGGGTCTCCCCATGGCTCCTCGCCTCCAGGCCTCAGGGTCCATCAACAGCATGCTGCTTCAGCTTCAGAGGTCTGGCTCCATCAGGGCAAAGCCATGTGACCTCTCCTCCGGCTTCTCCAGACTCTTGGACGCTGCCATCGTGTGCGTGATTCATGTCTCTGAGACTAAGTCCCAACAACTGGGGAAGATAGCTTCTCATCTTCACAAGGGAAATATCGCGAGATTTCCCAGAAGTCTCAGGAGAAAGCTATGCCCACCTAAAGGCCTCATTGCCTACTCAATGGCTATCTCCAGATTACCAGGCTAGACTCCACCCCTACATTTCAATCATTCAATTAACATAAGCACATGACTGCCACAGGCATTTACACTCTATTCTATATTCACTATGAGTTGTAATTGACTTGATGGCAATAAAAATTAATCTAAAAGTAAGAATTATATAAGGAAAATATTTGTGTATGTCCCACTGTATGATAAAATGACTGATATTTAGCTAATTCTGAAAGTGACTTAATATGTATATATGTACAGATATGGTTCTGATATGTACATTTTTTTAACTAAAGTAACTTCAATTTAAACTGAATTAAACCCAGCGAAAGTGGTGTGATTGAGTGACTTCAACAATCTACTCATAATTTTACCTTTCCAATTTGGGAGCTCAAGCTATATAATTTAAATAGATACTCCAAAATTGTGCCAATAAAACTTTTATTTGTGGCTTGCCTAGGCAGTAGCAGTGCACACATATCATAGACTGTAGGTGTAGAAATATCATCAGTGACCTGTGTTCTGAGAAATGTAAATTCTTCAACAGAACTGTCAAGTCTAGGCCCTCTTGTTCATGATTCTGTAGATTGAAAAGCTATTCTCTTCATGCAAAGGGGATGAAAGTTCAAATATGCAAATATTCAAGTTCAAATATATTTCTTTAAATAATGCCATTAAAGTTTCACTTGTAAAGAAAAAAGTATCAATTGAACCTTTGCAGTGGATTGGTGTTTGACCCTAGTTTCTAGTATGCTGGGACCTTGTAGTGCCTTTATAAAAAAATTTTAATGTACCCAATGATTAATTACAACACCTAACTCTTCTTAAATAGAGCACATGGTCAGTGAATCCTAAATATAAATCAAAGTCATATTCATATATAATAGATTCATGTAAAGAATGAATGCAGAATACAAAAATAATTTATTAATATATGTGAAAGAAGCTGTGCAATAGAAACTGTAAATTTAAAGAGTTACATGCTATGGAAATATATGGAGTGGAAAGACATGCTATGGGAATTCTAAATGTAAAGAGTTCAAAAGTTAGGGTAATCAGTGGAAGATACAGAACATAAAATCTGGATGGATGAAACAATGTCTTTTAAAATATATATAAAATCTACCTGGCAAAGTTAAAAATGAGGATTTAAACAACCTGTTTTAAAGGACTCTTCTTACAAGGCACTTTCCTTCTTAAGAGTTGATCGCTAAGGTGCTGAGTAAAACTGCACTTGAAATAGCTAATCCCCACAGATTCAAATAGAAAAGGTTTTTTCTGGTTTCTGCAGAATTCTGTGAATTAATGAAAATCATGCTTTTGTTTCTCTTCATCTTCCAGACACTTTCTAAACAAGTTGGGAACTTTTATGTTTATAGACCAGGTAGAGCAAGGAAAACTGTTACATTATTTAGACTATGGACGTGTATGATTCTACGCTCAATATATTGTCTAATATGTCTTGCCATTGATATAAAAAATACACAGAGGCTAATTAGACATCTTTTAATATTCCTGGTGCTTCATAATCAGTGTCCAGGGGATTTATTTATTTATTTAACCATTTTATAATCACCTAACCCAGATATCATACAATGTAATAGTTCAATAATTTTAAGAAGAGTTGTACAAACATTACCACAATCAACTTTAAAGTTTTTATTTCTTGAAATCATTGTTATTAACTCCCCATTTCTCCCTAGCCCCCTTTCATATGCCAACAAACCAATAATCTAGTTACTGTCTCTATAGATTTATCCATGGATTTAATTTATGCCTCACTGGGATAGCTAATTGTTTTAATATAAGCCTTTAAGACAACAAATATTACTCTATGATAGTTTTGTACCATTTTTGTTTCACCACACTTTGCTATATAGCACTCATATTTTTAGTGATCACTTCATGAGGGCAAGTAACAAATGAGTCCATATCATAAAGCTTTTTTTTCTAAGATTGGTGCTATAATTAAAGTTTGTGCCCCAAATTCATTCATACATCTATGGTTTATTCCCCTTATTCACACATCATTCACCTTAGAGATATCAGTGTCATTTTATGTTAAAGAACATTATCAGTCACCTCCCTTGGACAAAATTAATTCTATTGACTTTCATTAATTTAGTCAATGGCATAGAATTTAAACGTAGGTGAGAAAAGTAAATTATGCATGCATACATAGCTCAGCTAAACACAGCAATCAATGAATTATTGACTAGTATAGATTAAACTCTAAAATTATTATTTACACAAGCTATGGGGGTTGGTAATAAGGAAAAACATTTAATAATATGCACTGATGTGACAGAACCACACCTACCAGATTAACACATATCAAAATACAGTAAAGTAGACATTAAAATAGTAAGTATATAGTAGTACTCTAGACTCACCATCCATCAAACTCCTTCAAGACAAGAGATCTGAACCAAAGTCCAATGACTGCTACCTCTCTATCCTTGGAAGAGTGTCCCTTTGCTTCTCACATAAAGGAGGTTCAACTTTAAATCCAGGGACTACCAGTGAGTGTGGACTAAATACACATTCATCTAGAGGAGTGTCCACTCAAGACCTTCTGGTGTAGCCAATGACAAATGTTGCACACTTCGACAGAGCAGAGCTTAAATTCACCATAGGCTGCAACACATGACCTGGTCAACAGACTAGATAGAAACCAGGTCTAGAGTGTCTAATTAGGAATAGAGTATCAGGCGTCTTCTCCCCCTGGGGTTCTATATAAGCATTTGTGGTAGATACACAATCCTTTGTCAATTTGAGGCTTAAGAGTATAGGGGTGGGGCCTAGCTTGTCAGTCTGGAGACAGACAATGAGACCTCGGTGTGGCATGACCTTCTGCTGAGAATTCTCGGAGACCCATTATCCCTTCTCAGAGACAGGAGACACTGTCTCTCTCAGTTCACTTCCTTGGAGACTTTCTACTGACTTTCTCGCTGCCTGAGAGACTCCACTGACAAGACTGCTCCCTGCGAAATAACCCTGAGGAGAATCACATGGAACTACCCTGATGTCGCCAGATACCTGCACCTAGAAAAAATACGTGCATACTCCTGCCACCCCTGAGAGGCTTGCAATACCACTAAATCCAAAGACTTTCTCCCCACTGGCTTGTGATAATTCTACAATTGGCATCACTGCATGTATCTCATAAGTCTGAAGAAGATTTCCTAGATTGATAACAGACATATGAGCTCCCATCAGATTTATAACTTTGGACTGGTGTGGGTTGGGATGTTTTCTTAATGTTTAATTGTCCTTTGTATAAAACTCTCTCTTATAGACATATGCACATTTATGAATTTGTTTCCCTAGTCTATCCAGGCTGACACAATCAAGGTACTGTGTAACAACAATGAAATAGACACCTTTCCTCTAGTTCTTAAATGCTTCATCCCCCACTCTTATGATCCCAATTCTACCTTACAAAGAACATATTTCAAAGAAGTACAAAGAAGTGTTCTGGATGTTCATTCTTCTCAAGGTTATACACAGCTTAATAGGATACACATCACTGAATAATTTAGAACAGTCAACATACACGCAAGCAAACCATTTTCTGGTATACTCTAGCTAAGATCCATCTGACATCATCAGTGATACCACTTGTTCCACATCCTCTTCTGGTCCATTGGTTACTTTGTGTCTATGGGCTGATGCAACCATAGTTGCATGATCTTCAGCAATATTTTACCTATAGAATCTTTCAATATTACAACTTAAAGTTTGGGATTTTGTCTTGAGATTGATCAATTTATAATAGCTGAGCATATTCTTCCTTTTTTCATTTTCTAACTCTGGGTCTTTTCACAATTAATTAGAATATTTTACTTTGTCTTCTTGATCTGCCCATTGAGATTTTCTGTTCAGCTCTTTTACCTCATCATTACTTCCATTTGCCTTAGCCACTTTACTGTTAGAACATGTGCTAAAATCGCCTCTGATATCCCTGATGATCTTTTCCCTCTGTATCTTTTAGGACCTATCTCTTCATTTATGAATGCTGTTTTGCTGTCAACCAGTAGCTCTTAAGATCTTCTGTTATTAAAGCTCTTTGTGTCAAATCTGTTCTTGGGAAATTCTTAAAATTCTGGTCGATTATACTCAAAGTCATATTTTGACTATTCTGGATTTACTCAATTTTTGTCATTGTCAATCTAAATGTAAATATGAGCAATTGATATTCTGTTCCACAATTGGTTCCTGGCTTGGTTTTAGTTGTTATTAAGCTCCTCTTTATCTCTTTCCACAGATTTGATAAATTTGATTTCTATATATTGTATTTTGTGTTGTTGAAAGAAAAGGTAATTTGATACAGAAGTTGTTGGTCTTGCAAAATTCTATCATGTGATCTCCAGTTTTGTTGCACTCACCAAGATTTTATTTTCCAACTCTATTCCTTTCTCATTACTTCTGGTCACCAGTAATTATGAATACATCGTGATTATATGTTTGATCAATTTCAGATTGAAAATATTGATAGAATTCCTCAGTTTCTGTACCACTAGTTTTAGTGTTTGGTGCAAATATGTGAATAATAGTTGTATTGACTGGATTTCTTTGGAAGCATATAGTTATTACATACCATAGACAGCATTTGACTTCATGATCATTCTTTTTTTTTTTTTTAATTTGGGCATCACTGCCTCTGGTGATCATAGGAGCTACCCAGCACTGCTCCTGAGAGTTGCTGCTGGATTTGAACCGCCAAGTCTGCAGGCCACATTTCCGCACTCAACCACTTATGCCACCGGGGCTCAGCCCTCATGATCATTCTTGAAATGTTCTTTTAAAGTTTGTATTGGTCACCATTCCTCTTGATAGTGTCATTCTTGGCATAGTAAATTATATGACATTTCTGCTTCAAAATTGCTAATTCCAGTTCATTTCATTTTAGTGCCAAGCTCATCTAACTTTTTGTGTTCATTTTCATTTTTTACAATATCCAACTTTCCTTGATCCATACTTTGTATATGTCTAGGTTCCAATTACTGATTTACACTTGTCACACTTCTCATTTTCATCCATGCCCCATCAACAGACATGTGTCTCAAAGACTTCATTCCTGCAGACCTACTCCATCTACATTTTCACTGCCAACTCTACAGTAGAAGACAGCTCATCAATCCTCTTTGAGTGCCTTTCCTCCTGAGGGCACATCTGATGGCACGATCTCTGACAGTGTTCTGCTTTCCTTCATAGGAATTTCAAGAACTGACCGTACTTCATGCTATGCACAAGATTCTCATAAGGTAACTCTTCTAAGTGGATTTTCTGTTTCTTCTCCATAGTCTGTCCCTAGTCTGGGAGGTTTGTTGAAATCTGTTCATTTTGGATGACTCTGCTAGTACTTTGCAAGATCAATGACAGCTCTTCCAGCATCAAAAAGGACTGGGAGCTGATGACCCAGGGAGGTGGTCAAAAGAAAAGAAGATTGGTACAAGTAGAAACCTTGGAGAAAACAGCAACACATATTTCCTTTTATTTTTCAAGATGAAATAATCTGTGATATTTTGTCTTTTCCCTTTTCTAAGGAAACATTTATATACTATGTTATTCTGGATAGATGAGAGGAACAAATTTCAAAGACACGCATATGGATATAAGGAAGGGGTTTATATACAAAAGAATGGAACACTGAGAAAGCATCCCAACCCAGTCCCGTTCAAAGTCATAAGTCCGATATTAACCCATATGCCCGGTATCAGTCTATAATGTCTCTTTCTGATTCACGAAGTCACAGATCAGTGGATGCAGAATCCCGGCACTGGCAGGGGTCTCCTCATGGCTCCTCACTTCCAGGGCTCAGGGTCTATCAACAGCATGCCACTCCAGCTTCAGAGGTCTGCCTCCATCGGGGCAAAACCATGTGGTCTCTCCGCCAGCTACTCCAACTTCTTGGAGGCTGCCATTTTGTCTTTTCTGTGATTCATCGTCTCTGATACTAACTCCCAACAACTGGACAAGATAGCTTCTCATCTTCATGAGGGAAATATCGTGAGATTTCCCAGAAGTCTCAGGAGAAAGCCATGCCCACATAGAGGCCTCATTGGCTACTCAATGGCTATCTCCAGATTAACAGGCTAGACTCCACCCCTACGTTTCAATCGTAAAATTAACATGAGCACATGACTGCCACATACACATACACATAAACACACACACATATACAGCCCACCTCAAAAAGGAAATCAACAATATCCTGTGAAAATGTCCATGTAACAAGTTCATTTTCTTCACCCAGGAAGATGTCAGCAGAATACTTTAAGAAGTTAACTCGGTAGAAAAAATATAAAATAAATGTATAGGTAGAATATTAGAGAATAATGTCAATACAAATAAATGAGGAATGTAGTTTTGATAGCAAACTATCAAAATTATATTCCAAGCATATTTCAACATAATATCAGATGGCCATCCTTCAAATCATACTAAATCGCATTCCCAACTACCACTACCCCCATTTTCTTCTATTATTCATTTGTTTCTGCAGTTGCAATGTTTGTTGAGAGGCTACTATAAAGGCATTTTTTTAGATGTTGAGAATATAGACATTTTAAAATTTCTCTAATTATAGAATTTACATGCTAGTTGCAAATTCTTCATTTATAGGCCATATGCCAATGGTTCAAATGTTCTGAATGTTCCAAAATATCATTTTCTTCCTTCTTCTATCTGTTGTCTTATGTTTTTGTGTTACTATAAAAGGAACACCACAAAAGTATGGAATGGCTAAGTATGCACACAGGAAGAAAAGGAGGCAATGAAAGGCCACAAAGAAGTAAAGACTTATTTCCATTGGATGATTTTCAAAGAGAGGTGGAGACAGTGGAAGGATGTGGCAGAGACATGCAGGAGGTTGACATCACTCCCAAAATGACTGCATTGATCTTTGGTTTCAGCCTAGCAACAAAGATACAGACAAACTCGGAGATACATGATCCTCACCTGTAAATCAGGTATGTTAAAAAAAAAAAAAAGAGAGATGTCGAAAAGCAAACAGGAGCACTGGAGAGGCACCCAGTAGGAAAGGGTCAGCCATCAGCTGTATAAAACCTTAGGCTTCTAGCTCATGTTCCCCTCAGAGTAGCCGTGGTACTCTTCAGTACTTTCCATGCTGAAGTACCTCTTTAATATACACACTTGCTTTGTTCAAACTCTTTTCCTGTCTCTATTCAAATAATATTTTTCGAGAAAGATAAAAACCAAGTGAAGAAGGGCCTGAAACGTTCAACGTTCTCCTAGTAGCAGCTTTAACAAGAGTGATTTATTTTCTCACAGTTAGAAAACTAGAAGTCCGAATTAAGCACACTTTGGAAGAAGGTCTTCTCTCTCTCTGTTTCTCTGTCAGCTCCTATCAGCAATTCGATGAGTAATTCATTCAAGAGGAAATCATTTAGCTTTATTGATTTTCATTGTTGATTTTTTCAATCAGCAATCATTAAGTTTTTGAGTCTTTTGAGCTATTATTCCCGGGTGAGCCTCATTTGGTTTGGCAGTCTAGCTCTCCCAATCATGCTGATTTCATCAGTTACTTTCAGATCTTCTAAGAGCTGGGTGCAAAGCACATTTTTTTCTAATCGTTCCTCATTGGTGTGATAAAGATCATTCCTTTCCAAATATGATTATAACCACGGGCATAGAAATTAGGAGTTACAATACGCATTTTTGAAGGATACACTTCAATCTATAGCACTCGTGTGCAATGTATAATAACTGTAGGTAGTTCTTAAAAACATAAGTGTACTAGTTTCCTGGAGATGCACTAATGAATTCCACAAACATATTGACTTCAAATATTTGTGGAAAGGAGCTCAAATAAACGAGGTTTACTTATTGTTTATTCTTTTTCTTACTGATTATTCTGAACTGAATTTCGAACTCAGCATCCTTAAGGAACCCTTCAAGGACCCCACTATTCCTTCCTAGTGCCTATTCCTCTCACAATGCGCTCTCTGGAAGAATATTCTGGCTGGCCCTAGAAATACCCAGATAAAATATTTTTGTCATTGTCTTTTGTCTATTAGAACATTGCTTTTAGAAATGCCAACCAATAAAAATTATCATGTAATTTCTCGGAGCCTGCATATTTAAACTCTGTGAAAAGTTCCTTTAACTGTAGGACTTTGGGCAATTTTTGCAAGGTACTGGAAATGTTGGATTATTTGGGTCAGTCAATAAAGTTTTTCTTTTAATGAAAGCTATCATTTTCTCTTCGATAACTGAAATTCATGCTTTTGCATTTTGGAAAGCTGAAAGTCAACTATCAATATGCCAGTAGGTCTGGTTTCTTTGAGAGGTTTTGGGGGCCTCCATTGCTTCAGATGATTTCTAGCAATACTTCTCATTTATTGGCTTTCAATTGTATCACTCATTCTCTCCCTACATCTACACATAGTCTTCCTCCCATCATGTATTTGCAAACCCAGGATGAATTCAGCCTAAGGTCCTTAACAATTCATTTACAAAAACAATTTTCTAAATAGTGTTATATGTAAAATATCACACTTATAGGTTCCTGGTGGATACAAATTTGGAGGAGGTTCTAGGCAAGTAAACTTTCCAACGCAAATCAGGACTGACCTCAATGATGAGAACTCTATTTTAATGTTATTCCAGAATCAGAGAGGCTGAATTATATATAGAATGTGTCGCTGCATTGGAGCAAGGCTTACTGACATCCTGAGTAGGCAAGTGACACGGTGTAAACACCAGTGGTAAACACAGAGTAAACACGGTGGTCCGTGTTTACTGAAAGTGAGGACTGGAAGCACCTGCTGGTGAAGAGCAAGGATTGCAGACATTAGCATGAATTAGAACCCAAGAACCACAATAAAAAAACCAAAAGATTCATAACTGCACCTATAACTAAAATGATAAATAGAAAAGATTGAAGTTGGCAAAGAATTTGTTTTTCTCAAATCCACAATCACTGCTCATGGAAGAAGCAGTCAAGAAATCAATGGAGACATTTCATTGGGGAAATCCGCTACACAAAACGTCTCTAAAATGTTGAAAAGTGGGCAGAGTCCCAGTGGCGTAGTGGTTGTGCGGAGTTGCCCTGGGATGGAGGTTCAATTCCAGCAGCGACTCCATAGGAGCAAAGGCTGGGCCTCCTACTCCCACCACCAGAGAGCAGTGATGCTCAAAAAAACAAAAAAGAAAATTTTAAATGTTGAAAAGCAAAGATGTTACTTTGAGGATGGAAGTGTGCCTGACTCGAGCCATAGCACAATCAATCACCTCCTAGGCTTCTGGGAGGTGGACATTGCCAACGTTGGGCTCCAGAGTATGTCCTTTGGAGTGTGCATTTGTTGGATGGTATTGGCAAAGCAGAGGGAAGGCACTGTGACCTAAGGGAGACTCAGACTTTCACTCGGACTCTCCACTCTCTGGTTTTTGCTCTAATAAGGAGAAAAATTGCAGGTGATGGACAAAATTCATCAAAGAACCAAAGAAAAACTTGGAACACGAAGAGTAAGTTTACAGAAGCGCAATATTTTTCCGTAGGCATTTGAGCCCTTTGTAGGTTTCCAGGACTACGGCTGGTTATGAAAAATAGAAAGGTTGGGCTTGCTGCAGAAGAGCTGCTGCTGGTTTCAAGCTGTGGGACAGGGCGATCGCAGCCCAACTCGTAACCACTACTCCCCTGGGCTTTCTAAAGACCCCTTCCATAATCTAAAAGGGTCTGAAGAACATAATGCTCACTCTAATATTGGTTAATAGTAGACTTTCCAACAAAAGCTCTTTTTGGGGAGGGAGGATCTTGCTATTGGCTGGTCCTCTCCAGTGTTCCTTCTCTTTCAGGTATGCATATTCAGGTCTAGCCAGTACCCCAGACTTCATGTTGTCTGACTCAAAAGTCAAGAGCCCAGTCAATCACTGGGAGGGTTAGGTGAACTTCCTGTCTTTCTTCCCTGAATCAATTTCTTATCCACCATATCTCTGGTCTCTTCCATTTAATAAGGAAGTGTAGTCTACCCTTCACATTCTTCTGTCTTGGAAAGGTGTGTGTGTCAGCCCATCTCCCTTAGTTTTGTGTTTAAACTTCCTGCCAGTTTCCTTCCACTTATCACCTCTTTCTGGGGGGGGGCATCACTGCCGTCTGGTGGCAGTGGGAGGCCCAGCCTTGCTCTTGGAGAGCTGCTGCTGGATTTGTACCACTAGCCCTGTGGGCCACAGCCCGGCACTCAACTACCACGCCATCAGGGCTCAGCCCCACTTATCACCTTTTTTATGCTTACAATTTTCTGACTAGATAAAAATAGCATGACCTGCCAAAGGAACCCCAAATCTTTCTAGAAAGAAATAAAGCCAGAATACTTCTTAGAGGCAAAGATGGCAAGACTTTGTTTAATGTCAGAGGAGATCAATTCCTGGAGAATGGCCTCATGCTTGATAAAAGGCCAAATCAACATTGCAAAGGTGTGGACAATATGGATTGACACATCGGCTAAAATAATGAGCTTAAGCATAAGAATAATGGTTGTGATGGTGCTGGACTAACCAGCATTGCATTTTGTTGTACACAGGAGTGTTAGTCCAGATTGATTAGAGGAACATATCCAGTGATACTCATATAAGTGTAAGAGAGAGCTTCATATTATGAGTTATGTATCAAACAAGCATTTCAGCCCTGTCCAGATCAAGTCCACAGGTCACATATTAGTCCATATTCTGATGTTACTTCACGAATCTCTCTTCTGATGCATGAAACCACATGTAATGGTCCAAATGCAGAAGGATCACAGACTGGTGATTGCAAAGTTGTGTGGATTCAATGGTGGTAACTGCATCACAGGGCTCTAGCAGGTCCCAGCATGGCTCACCAGCAGGAAGGTGAAGTCCAAAGGTAAAGAGGAGGTCCCAGGGCCCTTCTTATGAGAAGACCTTGCCCACAAGGAGATAGCTTCAGGCTATGACAGGCTAGACTTCACCCCCATACCTTCATATATCTTTAGGTTGACATGAAATTATGTAACTATCACAATACGGCTGCTGTGAATTGGAACTGGCTAGATGACACATAATAAAAACATCAAGGTGATGTAGTATTGGAAAGTATAGATAGATACTCAACCTTCATTGATCTCTTTCTGAGTGTTGACCAACAAGTCAAAAACTTTGCCCTCGGGTGCAGTGTATTTGTTGTAAATCCCCTTGGCAGTCCAGTGAGGGGCAATCTGGACCTCGGAAACAGGCCTGTACATGATCATCATGGAAATGGGTTACCATGGTTGCATCATTATGAGTCAGACCCTCACCAAGGTGGCTAGAAAACCCTGCTTTTACTGTGTGGATGCTGCTAATCTGGGACAAGGCGACTTATCCCAACCATAATTCCCTGTTCCCTTTTGTGTTGCCAATTGTGACTGTAATGATTCTACTGTAGTGAATTCCATGACCACTTGTAATAAATATTCTTTATGTTCTAGACTTTTTAGCCTCATGGTTGGGAACCGTGAAGACACCATATGGGTCAATGCTGATTTTATTCTTTATCAGATGGTTCCGTTTGTTGTTCTATTGTCTCTTTCCTGTTTAAGACTTAATCGTTGCTATAAATTAGTTTTGAATGTGGGCTACTTCCCTCTTAGAACAATGCCTAGGTTTGTTCCACAGGAAACTGACGACCTGGAACAAAGTGTATTAGGCCTGCTCCGACCTGTGGCCACAGGATTTGGCATGCCAGTCTAGTGAGAGGCATACCTCCAGAGTCCGAGGTAAAGAGAAATGTCTCACTATACATAATTCTGGCTCTACACCATATCTATCCATCATCAAATGCTACCTTAAAGCTGTCTCCTGTAGACCCCTGTCTTCTCACGTGGGAGCTAAGGGGGCCTATCCCCCAAAGTCTCTGCTCTCTTTCTCTCTTATTCCTAAGGAGAGATTTGCACCTATTGTCTCTTGCATGCTTGGCACTCTCTTTGAGGATTCCCTTTGAGGGCTTGGGATATTCATGACTAAAACATTGTCCATTTCAATGTGTATGTGTAACAAGAGACTTACAGGCCTCAGTAATGTACAATCCAATTGTTGAATAAACTCTGAACTTGCTTGCTTGTTGCTTCTCACAAGACTAAAGATGAGTCCTCTACTTTTCTGCATCTATTTTCTTTATTTTCCATAATTAAGCACTTTCCTCTGTAGGACCATCACTCAACAGTAGCTGGAACCCTCTCTTCTAGACACTTAAATTGTGATTTTATGAATTGCTCTTCATTAAGGCAATACACTTAAGAGTATTTATGCAAAACTAGGTAACTAAGCCAGTGGTCTACATAGAAACACTAGAAAATGAATATATTATAATTTTAATATATTAAAATTAAAAATAGAAAACATTTTTGCTTGTTAGAAATGATGTAAAAGACAGAAAGACCTGTGGGTCAGCAATTGAATGCTTGACTGCTAAGCAGAAGGTTTTTGATTCAGACCCACTCATTGACTCTGTAGGGAAAGGAGACCTGTCTATATTTCCCAGTAAAGATTAAAGTCTAGGAAGCAAATTGGTAGCTATATTATGTCACATGATATTTCTATGAGTTGAAAGCCTCTGCCACATTACTACCAATCTTAGCAAAAAATTAAATTGTAGTGGTATTTCTAACATTGCATACTGAGTTTGAAAAATAATCCACTATTTTAAAAGGTATTATATAACTTTTACAAATTTTTATAATACGCCAACAAAATGAGGCCACTCTCCAAATTCCTTAATGCCACAGGTTGCCCATTGAATATACTCTGAGTGGTTTGTTAGAAATATTGTCCTGGGGTATGGAAAGATGTGTCTTATCTATTATCTATGGTTAACATTCTACCTCTAATTTTTCCTTTTGAAGATTTTCCTCCTGGGAAAGTGGTACACTAAAGTAAGCCAGTATTGATTATAGGTAGATATGTTGCATCAATTCTATGCAAAAAGAACAGTCAGAACTAGAAAATAAAAGAACTATAATCAAAGAATATAAAATTTCTGGAAATTTGTAAACAGACAAATTAAAAACATTTACAAGCAGGAGTCTGACAAGCCATTCTTTAAGCAAGATGCATAATCCTGTCTGAATGCATACTCATGGACATTTCTCAGAAACTTGTTATGTATTCACAATCCCCAATTCATATCTTGGTGAACAGATGTGAGACCACAATTTCTTTTCTTGAGAACTTCGTTGGTGACAATTCTCTAGCTCAGGTTTGCTGCTTGTTTGATCATAACAAGCACTGTTATGATGGAAGCATACCCTTCCATTGTAATTGAGAGTTACCTTCTTGAAGTTGCAGTTTTTATTTTTTTTGTTGTTGTATGAAAACCAGGGCTTATGGTCAGCAAGTGGAATCAGGGATTTGGGGGTGAGAGGAAAACAGAAGTGGTGGTGGGTAAAGAGGTGAAGAGGTGATGATCTCAAAGGGTCCATGTGTTAGACTGGGTTATCTAGAGAAATAAAACCAGGACACGAATCATTTCTCTATATATTTATATAGATAGAAAGACATGAGACATGAAACATAAAAAATAAACAGTTAACAATTTTATACAGCAGTATAAATGGTTCGGTGCAAGTTACTTGTGTGAGGTAGCTAGTACACTGGTAGTCCTTCGAGTTTTGCAGTTCACCAAGTATTTGTGGCAGGCATGTGCTTATGTTAATTTTATGATTGAAATGTAGGGGTGGAGTCTACCTTGTTAATCTGGAGATAGTCATTGAGTAGTCAATAGGCCTCTATGTGGGCATGACTTTCTCCTGAGACTTCTGGGAAATCTCATGATATTTCCCTCGTGAAGATGAGACGTTATCTTCCCCAGTTTTTGACAGTTAGAGAGATGATTAATGACAGACAAGACATTCTGGCATCATTTGAGAAGCTGGAGGAGCCTTTGCCCTGATTGAGCCTGAAGCTCTGAAGCTGGGGCAGCCAGATGGAGACCTCTGCCAGCAATGAGTTGCTTCTGCTGTTGATGGACCCTGAGCCCTGGAGGCGAGGTGCCCTGCCAGCACCAGGATTCTGCACCCACTGACGTGTGATTTCTTGAGTCGGAAAAAGACTTTGTAGACTGATTTTGGGCATATGGGTTAATACCGGACTTATGACTTTGAAACTGGACTGGGCTGGGATGCTTTCTCCATCTCCCATTCCTTTTGTATATAAACCATTTCCTTATACCTATATGCGTGTCTCTGAAATTTGTTCCTCTAGTCTACCCAGACGAACACATATTCCTCTGTAGAACAGTTCAGAGTATCTGGCCACAAACAGCAAGGAGCAAGGCAGGTCACCAACAGTCAGCTAGATGGCGGGGTTCAACAGTCCCCAGCTCAAGAGATGTATGTTCAAGAAGTATGGCAAAGCAGGGCTTGAAGGAACCTCAACTCACAGGGAGATAGTTCGTGGATTAGGTGTCCCATGGGTAGTGTAGCTTAGATATGGAGGCACAGGACAAACAAGGCAGCCAGCTGCTCTGAAGATCCAAGAACAAAAGAAAAAGGCAAGACTCACCAAGCCATTTATATCTCAGTCCTTCATCTCACATATGTTCATTGGCCATGTTGGAATAACAAACCTACCTTCACAATCCACCCTTTGCCAATTTGGCACCTGTACACAATCCTTTAGCCATGTGTAATTTCCAGACATCAATGAAATCAAGCTTATACTAAATAAAATGAAAAAAGTTTATACTTAACATCAAACATCTATCATGCATATAAATGAGAACACACTGAGTCCAATTGTATATGATATATCATACCTGATCAAAAAAAAGATATTCAATAAGGTCAAATAAAGAAAATACACTCAGTCACAAACCTCACTTTTGCAATTGATCATGTGGTCATAACTGATAGGTGGAACTACCTTTTTCTACAATCTATTCTGTATTACCTTTGCCCTCAGCAATCACCTCAGCTGGTTTTTTGCCTGATAGGGTGACCCAGACTTTCATTCCTGAGGAGTCTAGGTCATTAGACATCCTGTCATGATGGGGCTGCTGTAAATTACCATTTACTTTGATCACAGGGCATGGGAGCACTAAGAGTCAGCCCTATGGGATCTCCTGGATTTCAGACATATTTTTCTTTACCCTCATTATGTAACACCAGTCCAATCTCTTCTTGGTAATCAGGTTAATCACAACACTCAGTACAGTGTCACCCTTCCTAACCTGTTGATCCAAAGGCATGAGAAGCCCAAAGTGGCCAGGGAGCATTCTCAGCTGCCAGCTCAATGGAATCCGTTTTGTGTTTCCAGGTAAGAAAGTTCCTTCTTTGCAACAGGCCCTCCAGGCCTGAGACACATAGGCCTGGACAGGAAGTAAGAATGCTGCAAGGGGTCACTGGGAGTAATAGTGAGTGATGCCACTCCAGTTTCTACCCCTTGGTTCTTGGACCCATGAATTATGACTAATGGAGACACAGCACCATACATTGGCCACTGGTTTAAATCATATGCAGCTTCTTGGAGAACATTGCTCCAATCTCTCAAGTTGTTGCCACATACTTTGTGCCATCAGAGTTGTGTCTCTTGGAGACCATTTCAACGTTCTATCAAGCCTGCTGCTTCAGGATAATGAGGAAAATGATATGACCAGTGGATTCCATGGACATGGGCCCATTGCTGCACTGAATTTGCTGTGAAATGAGTTCCTTGATCTGAAGCAATGCCATGTGGGATGCCATGCCAGTGGATAAGGTGTTCTGTAAGTCCTCGAATGGTAGTATGAGCAGAAGTATTGCATTCCAGAAAGGCAAATCCATATCCAGAATGGGTGTCTATTCCAATAAGAACAAAATGCTGCTTCTTCCATGATGGAAGTTGTCCTATATAATCAACTTGCCACCAAGTTGCCAGTTGATCATCCCGAGGAATGATCCTGTGTCTTGGACTTAACATTGGGTTCTGCTGCTGGCAAATAGAGCACTCAGAAGTGGCAGTGGCCAAGTCAGCCTTGGTGAGTGGAAGTCCATGTTACTGTGCCCATGCATAGTCCCAATACCTGCCACATTGTCCTCTTTGTTCATGTGTCCATTGGGCAATAACAGGAGAGACATAGGAAAGAGGAGGACCAGTCTCCACAGTGTGTGTCATCTTATTCACTTGATTGTTAAAGTCATCCTCTTCAGAGGTAACCCTTTGGTGAGCATTTACAGGAGATATGGTTACCTTTACTTTCTTGACCGATACAGAGAGGTCCATCCACATACCTCTTCCCCACAACAAGTTTCCAGTAATGTTCCTTTCAAGTCCCTGACCATCCACCCAAGCCATTAGCCACAGCTCATGTATCAGTATACAGACTCACATCTGGCCATTTTTCCTTACAGGTAAGCTGAATGGCCAGGTGCACTGCTTGAAGTTCTGCCCGTTGGAGGATTTCCCTTCACCATGGTCTTTTAGGAAGATCCCAGAAAGGGGCTATAATACTACTGCTGTCCACTTACGAGTGGTACCTGCATATGGCGCAGAGCCATTTGTGAGCTAAGCATAACTTTTCTGTTCTTCAGTTAAACAATCATAAGGAAATCCCCAAGAGGCCATAGGTGCAGACTGAGAGAGAGAAGGAAATGTGACAGGAGTGAGGACTGTGGACATTTGAGCCACTTCTTCATGCAACTTACTTGTATCTTCAGGTCCTGCTCTGGCCCAATCTCATATGTACCACTTGCATTTAACAATGGAGTGTTGCTGTGCATGTCCAACTTTATGACTCTGTGGATCAGACAATCCCCAGTTCATGTGGGTAGTTCAGGCCTCATGGTGACTTGGTGGCCCATGGGGAGGCATTCAGTCTCCACCAAGGCCCAGTACCAGGCCAACAGCTGTTTTTCAAAAGGGGAGTAAGTTGTCTGCAGACGGTGACAAGCCTGTACTCCAAAATCCCAATGGTCTACTCTGTGATTCACCCATAGATATCTGCCAAAGACTCTACAGTGCATCATTATCGACAACTGACACCTCTGGTTTCATTGGGTCAGCTGGAGCATGTGGCTCAGTGGCAGACAGTCTTGCACAGCAGCCTAAACCTGTTGTAGAGACTTTTCTTGTTCCAGGCCCCACTCAGAATAAGAGGCCTTTTGTGTCACTTCATAAATAGGTGAAAGTAGAAAACACAAATGAGGGATATGTTGCCTCTAAAACCCGAAGAGGCCCACTAGGTATTGTGCCTTCTGTTTCGTTGTTGGGGGAGCCACATGCAATAGCTTACTCATAGGAATATCTCGACATGCCCCACATCACTGGACCCTTAGAAATTTTACTGAGGTGGAGAGTGCTTGAATATTTGTTGGGTTACTCTCCCAACCTCTTGTGTGCAGATGTTGTACTAATGAATCTATAGTCTTTGATATATCCTCATTAGTTGGTCTAATTAGCACAATGTCATCAATATTATGGACTGGTGTGACATTTTGTGAAATAGGTGATCAAGGGCCCTTCAAACTAAATTATGCCACAGGGCAGAAGACTTGATATTGTTGC
Source organism: Nesogale talazaci (assembly GCA_004026705.1). NCBI lineage: Eukaryota > Metazoa > Chordata > Mammalia > Afrosoricida > Tenrecidae > Nesogale > Nesogale talazaci. The sequence goes on from PVJH01006071.1 coordinate 103,554, forward strand.
CCCTGCCAGCTGAAGGCAAACTGCTTTAGGTGATCCTTTGAAACCGGTATTGAGAAGGCAGCATTGGCAAGATAAATAGCTACATGTCAGTACTAGGAGAAGTATTAATTTGCGCAAGCAATGAAATTACATTTGGAACAGCTGCTACAATTGGAGTCACCAACTAGTTAAGCTTACGATAATCCACTGTCATTCTCCAGGATCCATCTGTCTTCTTTATAGGCCAATAGGTGAGTTAAATGGGGATGTGGTAGGAATCGCCACCCCTGCATCTTTCAAGTCGCTGATGGTGGCACTGATCCATGAGCAAGAGAATAAGGTGAGGCTCGCTGAGTCATTTATATGTCTGCTTTTCAATTGATATCACATGCATTCACTGGCCATGTTGTCATAAAAAGCCTACCTATCTTCTTTGGCCATGTTGGCACAACAAACCTATCACAGTCCACATAGAAAAATGTTTGGGAAATGATTGTGGTAAGGAATTTATAATTCTGCTGAAAATGATTGAACTATAAAATCCTTTAATATGTGCATAAACCCCAATCAATAAAAAATAAAATAAGGTATAAATTACCCAAAAACAAGGCTTCAGGATTTTGAGAATACCTTTTGAAACTTTCACCAAGCTGATAAAGCATTAAAAGCACTCTGGTCTGTGATGGGAAACTTGGAAGACAACAACTTAGCCAACTACCTAGAAGAAATCCATATTTTGACCTATTCCAGAGAAAGGTGACACAACAGAGAGCTCATTAATATCACATACTGGTAAAATTTTGCTGAAGATTATCCAGCAACGGTTGCATTAATGCATTTGCAAGATGCTGCCAAAGGTTCAAGTCTGATTCAGAAGGGGACTTGAAATAAGGGAGATCACTCATGATGTCAAATGGACCTTGGTTCAAAGTAGAGAATACCAGAAAGATATATACTTGTGTTTTATTGACTAATCAAAAACATTTGGATGGGTGGATCATAATTCTATGAGTAACCTTGAGCAAAATAGGAATTCCAAAACACATCATTTTGCTCTTGTGGAAAGTATACCTGGAATAAGAGACTACTGTAACTAGAAGAAGAGTATGCTGCATAATTTAAAATCAGGAAAGCCATGCATCGGTTTGTGTCATCTCACTTTGCATATTCAAACTGTATGCTGGGAAAATAGTCAGAGAAGCTGGATTATCTAAAGAAGAGCTCAGCATCTGGATTGGAAGAAGGTTTATTGACAACTTGTGATAGGCACTTTATACAACCCTGCTTACTGAATGTTTCAAGGACTTAAGACACTTGCAGAAGAAAATCAAAGATCACAGGCTTTAGTGCAGATTACAATTCAAAGAAAAGGAAAGAAAGTCCTCACAACTGGATGCCATCATGATAAATCGAAAAACCACTGATACTTTTCAAAGATTTTGTTTTCTTTTGATCCACCAGTAACACTCATGGAAGCAGTCATCAAGAGATTGACAGGTGGATTACAATGGATAAGTTTGCTGTAGAAGACATCTTTAAAGAGTTAAAAATCAAAGATGTGTCATGTTAAATCATTGCATTTACAATCACCTCACATACATATAAATATATATTTTCTTTTCTTTCATCACTAGCAACTTTATTATTTTTTCAATAAATAATTTGATTGGGTGTTCTTAAAATTCTTGTAACCATCCATAAATCAATCATACCAAGCACATTTGTACATATGTTGCTATCATAGTTTTTTGGTTTGTTTGTTTGTTTGTTTGGTTTGGTTTGGGTTTGGGGGCATCACTGCCCTCTGGTGGTGGGAGTAGGAGGCCCAACCTTGCTGCTGGATATGAACCTTCAACCCAGTGAGCCGCAGACCCGCG